>JAVJIF010013750.1:0-99512 GCA_038442645.1 Agave tequilana
ATTGTACCCATTAGATGTGCTAGTATAGTCTAGTTTTGATGATTCATGCATTTGACTTGTATCATATTTTTCATGTTCATGTGTTTGTATTTGACTTCATGTATTTGTCCATCTTGTCTAAACTATTGAATATACATATACATCCTTTAGCCACGTGCCTTCATGCATATACATTTGTGGACTCGTATATTTTGGATATGTATGATAATTATAGTTTGTACTTGACATACATATGCTTGAGAAATTGAGTTTTGATGATTCTCATGTTTAAGGAATATCGAGCTAAATTGACTATTTTCATGTCTTTGTATTCACTTAACACTTGTACACTCACCTCTTTTAATGTTTCTCATGATTGTGTTTTCATGAGTATGTATGAGCTTTATGGATTTTGAGTGTTATTAGTGATCATGTTGATTTACATAGTTTCATGAAAAATATTTTTGTTTTATTCTTACTGAAGAATTTCGTACTAGTTTTCAAGTTTTTCCATTTAACTAGTTGCAGGATTCTTCGTTATGGTAGAGTTTTTCAAACATACACTATTTTTCAAACCTATTTTGAAAACCCCTACCTTCCACGGGCGGTTGGTTGGAGGGAGACCATGCCTTGTATGTTTTATATTGAAAATCATTTTAAACATGAGCATGATTGGTGGTAGGTTATATGAGATATACATTGATATTATTGTTGTTTCAATTGGTATCATTGGACTTTTCAATTGGTATCAATATTGACATTTTCTTGTATACTCATAAATTTTTTTTTGTGTATGTATGCTTTCATTTTATAGTATCATTTCGATTGGTATAATTTTCATACATATATATGTTTATGTTAAAGCTTGAATTTTAATGAATATCATATTTCAATTGATTAGTTTTCAATTGGTATGCTAATACAAAGCTTTTGATAATTTCAATTGGTATTTCATAAAAGGGGAGAAAAACTCATATTTATCTCTTCAATTGGTATTTGTTTACCCTAAATTTCACTCCCTTACTTTATGATAGAAAATGAATTAAAAAATTGTAGAATATTATAATTTCAATTGGTATCTATGCTTAAAAGAATAATATCTTTTTGATATCAAGATGTTTATTTGAATTTTTTAATTGGTATCAAGATGCTTTTGCTTCTTAAAATTAGTATCAATGTTTGTATGTTTCCTTCAATTGGTATCAAGATGCACTACTTTGACATATTTTTTTGGGTATCTTAATTGATTGTCACCCCTTATTTACATCATTTTTGTTTTTAGACAAAAAGGGGAGAACATTACATTTATTGTTTTTAACCCATTTGTGATTCTTTGGTTCGAACAAAAAGGAGGAGAAGAATTTATTGATTTGTTTTTACTTTGACCCTTGTTGATGATTGACAAAAAGGAGAAGAAGTATTTGGTATTATATATTATATAATATGCATATTTGGTAATATAAATATATGCATGTTCATGTTTTGTATGCATGTTTTGTTTGGGGGGAGAAGTATTGATAGCATTTATTTGTTTATTTAATTGATATCAAGAGCATGTCTTGAAGATTTATTTGTTTTTATGCAAGATTGATGCATATTCATGTTTAGTATTTCATTGCATAATTTTTGTTTATTGGTATGCATGAGTTAAGGGGGAGCGTCTTTGAAGCTTAACTTTAATCCATGCATATATAACTCCACGAGGTTTGTCATCATCAAAAAGGGGGAGATTGTTGGCCCAAAGGCCTTCCACTCTAGTTTTGATGATGATTAACTAATGTAGTTATGTTTACTATTATCTTGTGATGTTTAGTTTCAGATCATTAACCAAGATATTAGTTGGTGTTTGCTTCAAAACTCCTTGATCCGGAAGCTTCACATGTTATTTCCAGAGTCCGAGCATCAAGATCATATATAGCACTCGTTGGAGTTAAGCTCGGAGTTTTGGAGTTTTGGATCGAGTCGGCTTGAAGACGGAGTTCATCAAGAAGACTTAGGTATCCTAGTTTAGTGTGGTTTAGATCATGTGTAAAGATTAGATAGTTGATATGCTCAAGTTCACAACACACACGTTTTACATTTTATGGATATTGGTTTTCATGAATAGTTTAGATCAAAACAAGTTTAAATGGTTTTTATGTATATTAGATGAGTTCTATATACATACATGCTTCATATCTTAGACAAACTTATTTTGATATGCTTATTCATGAGTTTTGATGTTTTGGTATTTTTAACAAAACATATTTTGGAATAAAGTCAAAAACAATGATATGTATATGTTCTTGTATATTGGACTTATGTCCATATGCAACATGCCTAAAAGTGTTTAAGTATCATGTTTTTGTATTTCTATGAGTTTTAGGAAAAATCAGATTTCCTATTGAAAAATCTAATTTGGAAAAATACAGGTTTTGGTTTTTGACAAAATTTGTAAGACACAAAAATGGTTCAAAATGTTTGAAATTTGTGTTGAAATTTTTAACACAAGTTTATATTTCAATGTAAAATGATAAAACTATTTTGTGAATTTTTAGAAGATTTGGGATTTATTAGAATATTTTTTAACAAGTTTTTTTGTCCCAGTTTTCTGCCTGACAGGCTCTGGCGGTCGACAGGACCCCAGAGTCGGTCGACCGGGCGGTAAACCGACGTGCACAAGCCTGTGCACGTGGTTAGGCACTTGGGACCGGACAAGAGAGCTCTGCTCTCTATTTTTCTTCGGTCGACCGACCGGTCGACGCAGGTCTCCAACGGTCATATTTATGACCGTTGGCGGTCGACCGGGCGGCGACCGCCAGCCGTCTCAGGCTGAGAATTCAGCCTAACGGCTAGTTTTGTATTGGGGCTATAAATAACCCATTACTTTGAGTTTTTGAAAAAGATTTTGAGAGCCAAAAAATTTTAGATCTCTTCTAGTGTTTTAAACAAAAAGTTTTGAATCAAATTGCTATTCTTGTTTTGTTTCAAGGGTTTTGAAAAATCAAAGAAAACTAGGTTTTGGGATATTGTTTGGATTTTCATTTCTATCATTACAAGAGATTTCCCAAGTAGTTTTTCTTTGTTATTTGATTTCCAAAAACACCTTGATTTTCCACACTTGAGCTATATCTCCTATCCTATTCTATTAGGATCTTTATTTGTGAAAAAATTGAGTTTGTGGTCTTTTGTGATCACCTTGTTGTAAACCCCTTCTTTGTTGGATATCCCTCTTGGTAGAGGTTGATTTGGATTGTGGGGTGCTCCCTCTTTGGTAGAGGTTGAGATTATTGTTTACTCCCTCTTGGTGAGTGGAGTTAGTGTTGGTTTGTATCCCTCTTCGATAGAGGTGATTGTGGTTGTTTGCTAAGGGCCTATACCTCTTTGTGAGGTGAATTGTATTTGTATTGCCTCGGTGGCATTGTATTGGTTGAGAGAGGAGTTCGGTACTCCTAGTGGATTAGAAATCCTTCTCGGTGAAGGCCGGGGACGTAGAGCTAGGGGCTTAAACCTCGGAACATATCTTTGTGTTTGCGTTTGATCCATTGTCTCTTAACCTCTCTCTTTATGTGTTGTGCATCATTCATATCATTCATATCATATTTGCTTGTGTTGTGCCTTGCATTATTTCATATTGCTTATCAACTTTATATGCTTGGCTTGTGTTTGTGTGACTCACTTGTACTTAACCACGAGAGCTTCATATAGCACCTTAACTCTTATTCAGAGAGGAATCAAGAGGAGTTAGTCCAGAGCCCTTCACGGGGAATTCGGCTACACTCGTTGGTTGTACTAAGTGTAGTTGCAAATTAGTTTTAATTTTCGCATTTTTTTATATTAGCATTATCACCTATCCCCCCCCCCCCCAGGTGATTTCATTAACGTGCTGGAAACAACTTTCTTGCCCCTCCCCCTCACAAAGAAACACATGCAAGATAGGTGATGAAGTAGGGTTAATTTCGTCATAAATAGACATGTGAAAGTCACGGGACCACCAGCCAAATGGATAGTTAACCCAGAGTTAATGGAGGGGGATTGTGGAATTTTGAGATAGTTGAGGCTGGTATTTTGGAATTTTGAAAGTGGAGAGGGTTTCCGAGAAAACCAGGAAAGGTTAGTGGGTATTAAGAAACAGGCTACAATTTTAAGATGCTTCCCTTTCAGTAAACAACACGGTGAGAACCATACTTTGAGAACCTGGTTTTCTTGTTCTTGACGATAATCTCATGAAGAACAAAAAAAATTTAGGATTGCCAATTGTCCTTGCATCGGTTCTCTGATTTCCCAATCTTACTTTCACTGTGTCAGATGGTTGAGATCCTTTCAGTGCTCTTTGATTTCTTCTCTTTGTATTGTGAGGTCGCTTGGTTTCATGAATTATGTTGTCAAGTACTTTTGAAGTTTGGTCAAATATTTCTATATTGTTGTGGCTTGCCTTTTTGGTAGCTGCTTTGCCCTTGCACATTTCTCTACCCAAATCGCCTGCCTATCAGGCACATGAATTGTTTACTCAGTTCAGTTAATATGGAGCATTCAAGTTGATTTGTCTACTACTGATGATGCAGGGGACACGGTTTTTGTGCATGTTGGGGTATGTGATTTTTTGTGGGGGTTGCTGAGAAGCAGACTTGTAATTGTTTTGCATTGGAAACCTTTGCTAACTCTTAGGATATTGAGATTGCTGCAGAGGTGTGCGCCTTCGTGACAAAGTTGTGCATCTTGTTAATGTTCCTTAGTTCATTGATATTGTCAAAATAATATGCCCTAAACTTTGTAGATGTTCTCAGTTCTTTCTCAATGAACATTGCTAATGTTCCTCAGTTTTTTATTCTTTTGTTAAATTTATAATATACTTAGACACATTATACTAGGTTAATGGACAATATTTGATCTACAATGTGCAGAATTCTAAATAAAGAGGATGTGTATAATTATCAGATGCAACTTGTAAAATCTATTTGGCATTCTTTGTTTTGTTGGAAGATGGACACTGTAAAATGGTTTTCCATAGGGGCTGAAAGTTGCTCTTCGTTCTCCAGTACAAAAGCAGTGAAAAACGAGAATGTAGGATTTTACATAACATTCCCCTCTTTCATCTTACCAATGTTATCGGACAATGAATTTTCTAGCAAACAAACTGATAATAAACAAACTCCTTTGGTAGAAATGTTTTTTGTTGCTTCTTTGTTATTATTACATTTCCTCGTGACCAAATTTTTTTTTTTTAAATCACAAGGAGAATAGTGCAAGGTGGTGATAAAGGATACCCTTTATTTGTTATATGTTAAGAGTGAAAAGTTGGTCATTAAATTGTGAGATGCAATGTTTTTGTTCTCTTTTTCTTTTTCCCTCCTTTTAGGCATCTTACATCTGTTTCTTGAACTGATACAGCACAAAACCATTGATAGCGTGCTTGCGCGAGGGGAAAAGTTGGATAGCTTGGTGGAGAAGAGCTCAGATCTGAGTGCAGCCTCACAAGTAAGTGAAACAACATATGCAGTAGGCTTCGGCATTCATTCCTAATAAACCTTTGTGCATCTGAAATTGCATGCTCATTTGCAGATACATTCCTGGTTTAGGTAAACTGTTTGGATCAGATCGTCATTTGTTCGCATGGTCCATAATTCATCTGATCCCAGTAATCCACACTTGCAAGACAAGTCGCATGTGCGCGTGTGCACAGACACAGAGCGCGCGCGCACACACGCACGCACGCACTAGAAAAAACAAAAAGAAACACGGAACACAGGTGAAAACTCAACAAGGGTTGGGACTATTTATGACCAAAAGTTTTTAGTTAGTTGGTAGAGGCCCAACATTGTATATGTGTCCTTCACTGTCAAACCTTCAAGATACCAAAGTAGATGAAACAGATCATTGAGGTTTTAATTTAACCATACCCTACACTTAAAAAAAAAAAAATTACTATTGCATATTGGATCGGGTCAGATTCGAATGATTTGCTAATGCGTGCAAAGCACTGTCACTGAACATGCAGTCATTGAAATACCTCTTCTTTGTCAACAGATGTTCTACAAGCAGGCGAAGAAGACCAATCAGTGCTGTACCATACTGTAAAAACTGGTGAAATGTTCAAGGGTTATCCTGAGATTCCTCCACAGGATTGAAGCATGTAAACTGTCTCACAGAATTTCAGTTGAAATGATTGTATTCTTGGTCTCATATATTGAATTCTGTGCGCATGCTTATAATTTTCATCCGGTTTACAAGGAACTTGTTAACTTGGAAGCTTAAGATTACCTCGATGGATCTCAGTAAAAGGCTGTAACATGGACACACGTGCCTCAATTGGTTCTTGCGTATTGTAATGCTGGATTGTTAAGACTGACTGATAATATAGTTTTCCCTTTGAAATTTTGTTTCCTTCATATCTGTTAAAATCATTCTCTTATTATTCTTATCCTCCCATCTCCTTTCTGTGCCAATTTTAATGTGATTTGAAGTCAACCAAAAGAAATGCAGCTGTTTGTGTCATGCATGCATGCTCTCATAATAAGGATGGAAGCTGGAGGATGTGTTTCTTGATTCTGCATCTGTTTAAGTCTACTCGTGGTTCAAGCTCAGGTGGTTGAAGATTCACGAGATCTAGATCCAATTTGTCGGCTACACTTTTTAGCGCTGGCGTTTAACTTGTCAGCACAAACACGAAACTATCAGGAGAGTCCCGGGGTTACTAGTTACCCATTTAAGAGGGGTACTCATTGAGGCTTCTAGAATGCCAACTATGTAGGGGTGAGAATTGGTCGGGCCGGGCTAGGTGGGCCGGGCTAGGTGACCTAAACTGAAATGGGCGGGCTCTCAATTGAATCAGATTATATGTCTTGACCCGTCTAAATAGTATTCAGTTTCATTCATCCTCAGACTCAATACACCCACCATTAGGGGTGCCACCGGATACGGATTATCCGCGGATATCCGCATCCGAATCCGTCTCCAATCCGGATACGGATATCATTTTTTCACATCCGTCAATATTCGTATCCGTATCCGTATCCGAAAGGTAGGTGCGGATACGGATATGGTAAAAGTAATATCTTATTCGTATCCGATCCGATATCCGAATGTTGCGTGCTTCATAATGATATCGGTATGGAAAAGACTATTCTTCAATGGAATAAGGTATTAAATTTTGATATTTTGAGTTGGTAAAAAATAATAGTGAAAAGTATTTGATTCTTACAAGAGCACCACATGATATTTTTGAGTATTTCGACATCAACCATATCATTCGAATCGGCATTTAGCACCGGAGGACGTGTAATCTATTGTTATAGAAGTCAAATGACAATGAATACGATGAATGTATTGATATGTACACAATAATATCATAGTATGTATCACATTTAATATTGTAGTAGACGAGATAAAAAGTAATATAAGTATTTCTGTTTAATTTATCTTTAACCATATCCATTTTTAACATATCCGATTAGTATCCGTATCCGATCCGCTAATATCCGATTTATATCTGATATCCGATTTTGGCGGATACGGATATCATTTTTTCACATCCGCCAATATCCGTATCCGTATCCGTATCCGAAGGTTGGGTGCGGATATGAATATGGTAGAGGTAATATCCGATCCGTATCCGATCCGATGGCACCCCTACCCACCATCAACAATCTATTCTCTCTTAGAGATGATTCGCGCGAGAAACAAGAGCCCAATGAAGACGGTGGTGGCGAAGGAGGCGGAGGAGGAGTGGGACATCCGGTCTGACAACATGCTTGTCCAGAACCAGAGCCCCGATTTTGGAGTCCGCAGTGGCTGTCGCCGCCTCCCCCGTTCCCACCATCCGCGTGAAGGTCAAGTACGAATCAGCTTGCTATGAGATCTACCTCAGCCCATTAAGTATTATTGAAAAAGGCGAGGAGGTGGAGGGTGAGGAGTGAGAAGGTGAGAGGAGGAAGGGTGGACTGTGGACAGAGGGCGGTTTTTGGCCTGATTGGGCTGTCCTTGGGCGGCGCCTATATTTAACTTGAAAATATTTTAGGTTAGGGGTTGTTTGGATTCAAGGAATTGGGTTGAAGTGAGGAAGTAGGAAGTGTCTTTTCTCATTTCCGCTGTTCATCCAAACACCGGAAAAGTAAAATAGAAAAAGTTCTTTTCCTTCTCTCTTTTCTCCTTTACATAACGTTTTCCTCACTTCCAGAGTGCTACAGTTAATTTTGTGGTCATGTAAATCTCATTTGTAATAAATTGTAGCACAAAACAGTTAATTTTTTGCTCATTTAAATCTCACTTGTATTCTAATTACAGTCTAATTTTTATTTTTCTTAATTAATTTTTAATTTAATATTATTTTGCGGTCAACTTTGTAGTCAACTTTTCCACTTTCACTTCCACATTACCATCCAAATACCGGAAAAGACATAACATTTTCCAAACCACACTTCCCAATAACATCCAAACACCAGAAAACTTACTAACCAATTCTCAAGTTCCAAAGGGAACTATTACCACTTCCTCACTTCTTCACTTCCTCACTTCCACCCTTAACCAAACAGGCCCTACATGGGTCATCTGAGTGGAGCTCCAGCTCGGATCTCTCTGCGGGCTAATCCTGCCCATTCTCACCCCTACGATTATGTAGACCAGAAGTGAAAGTAATGTAACTTGGGACCTACATATCAGTGACTGGGGACCTTGAAGGGCTTTGTTGCTTCCCATTTTCTGCAAGGCTAACAAGGGAAAAGGCAAAATAAGCTTATTCCGGCATCATGCTTGCAGGCAACAACTTGCGCCTGATTCACGCGGTGTGGATCGGACCCGCAACTTGCGAGGATCCATCAGAGCCTCCTTTGTGGGCCCCACATCAACCCCACCCGGGGGCCTAGTTCGGTGACAGCGGCCCAGATCTCTAGTCGCCCTTCCAAAATTTTGAAAACCTGGTGAGCGAGAAGAATGACGAAATTGTGAGAACAATTCTCTGCTCTACTTCTCTCTCCTCTCCTTCGGGCTGCGTCCTGTTCAATAGACCAAAATCCCAAGCCCCTCGAAGATCTATCGCCGCCACGAGCGCCCTCGCTCAGCTCGATACCCGCCACGTGTCAGCGAAGCTTCCAACTGCCACCAGTCAGCCCTTTGTCCCCATCCCCTGACGAATAGCCCACCATCCCTAATTCTTCTTCTTTTTCTCTTCTGAGACAAAAAGAAGAAGAAAGGAAAAGAAGAGAAATTTGAATTTTGAAACCCAAGGATCGATCGAGGTCAGCAATGGATCACGCAGCGGACGCTCACCGCACGGATCTGATGACCATCACTCGGTTCGTCCTGAACGAGCAGTCGAAGCACCCCGAGTCCAGGGGAGACTTCAGTATCTTGCTCAGCCACATCGTTCTTGGTTGCAAGTTCGTCTGCTCCGCTGTTAACAAGGTCATCATCTCCTCCTCCTCCACGTAATTTTCTTATTTTCTTAAGAAAAAGTGTTTTTTTTGGTCAAAATTTTACACGGTTACACTATTAGTTTACCGTTGTCGGTGATGGGAAACCAACCGATGACGGCCATTGACGAAGGAGCGGCGGTGGTGAGAGGGAGAGAGCAGGGCGGAGATGGGAGGGGGGGAGAGAGGGGAAAGGAGAGGAAGCGGCTGCAGTCAGAGAGGGGAAAGGAGGGGAGGGGAGGGGCGGCGGCGGTGCTTGTGCGGTGATGGTGAACCAGCGAGGTGAAGGAGCGGGTGCTGCTCTCTCTCTCTCTCTCGCGCGGGGATGAAGATGAACGGATGGACGGCGGGACAAATTTTCTATAAGAGTCTCGAGAGAGAACCTCTTTTCGGCCGGTTTTGATAACGGAGATCTATTTTGAAATTAAATAAAGTGGCAAGGTCAAACAGCAGATAAAATATCATTTAATTGCAGCTATTGAATAATGTAAGGATGTTACTCAAGAATATTAAATTAATAAAGTAGCTCTCTTTGAATTGTTGATGATGCACTGCCCCTCAAGGCAAATAATTTATGATCTAATCTTCATATGTTGTTTCCAGAGCTCTCCTGTTTATTGTTGGACTAATATTTTTTTTGATTATAAGACAAATCTGAAAGGTTGGATTACTAACAAGCTCATCTTCTTCTTGTAAATGTTATTATTTTTTTTAAAATCTCTATTTTGCCAAAATTTGTGCCCCATTTCGATATAATGGAGATATCTTACAATGAAATAAGCTGGGGAAGTCGAACCTCAAATAGAAGATCATTTTAGTGCAACTATTAAGTTCTATAATGATATCATTCAACATTATTAAATTAAATTAATAAATAGCTCTCTCTTTCTCTCAGAAAAAATTAAATAAATAACTCTTTCTGAATTGCTGATTAAGCTGTGATAAGCAATACACCCAGCATTTTTTTTCTGGGGAATTTTTTTTAAAGAGCAACAAACAAAAAAATTAGAATCGCCTTAGAATTAAATTCTAGTATCAATGTCACATTATTCAACATTTGTTTGATACTAATCAGATTGGTTCCTAATTACTATGCAGGTTCTTAAACAGTTCTAATAGATGAATTGGAGGATTCAAGATATCTTTTTAGAATTTTTTTCAAGATAAAGGCAAACGATTTATGATCTAAAGTTCATGTGTTGGTTCCAGAATTTCTGTTTTCATTTGTTGGATACTTGGATCTCAACTTTTTATCATTATCTATGAGAATTCTTGCAAGTTTAAATCCATAATGTCGGGTTATTATCAACTTTGTAAATCTCATCATGATTGATTTCTCTCTTTGATTTTCACTATTGCTGATCTCAGTTGACTGCGCAGTTTACTTCTTCCACCCATTTTCACTGATATATTTATTTATTTCCTTTTCCTTAAACAGGCTGGCCTCGCAAAACTCATAGGACTTGCGGGAGAGACCAATGTCCAGGCAAGCTCTTGTTGGACTTGAACCAGAATTTGGCCTATGTTTTTGGCTTTTGTTAACTCTTTTGCTCAGGGATCTTTGTTATAACCATTGACCAAAATGGGGAAAAAAAAATCCTCGAGAATATCCTACTTTGCTTTTTGGTGAAAAGGTCTTCTGTTTATTGCCTTCAATTCAGGGCGAAGAACAAAAGAAACTAGATGTGCTTTCAAATGAAGTCTTTGTCAAGGCTCTGACAAGCAGTGGTCAGACGGTAAGGCTTTCAAAAATTTTAGTAAAATTTTCATGTCCGTTGTTTTTGAAATGCTTCCTGCACTTTTACATGTCATGTTGATGAGATTGGAAATTTCTTCTGCAGTGTATTCTTGTTTCAGAAGAGGATGATGAGGCAACACTTGTGGATCCGTCACTACGTGGAAAGTATGTACTGATAGCTTATCCTCATTAGAGGCTTACATTCATCGTGACTGTTACTAATATTTAGCTTTTAAACACTTCAACTCTGTTGCAGATACTCTGTAGTCTTTGATCCACTAGATGGTTCCTCCAACATTGACTGTGGAGTCTCCATTGGAACAGTATGATTGCTTCCAGTAATCCATTGTGCTGAATGATTTAAGATTTAAATGTTTAATCTCATGTCACCTATTGCAGAAAATAATTAACAATCCACAAGCTTCCTTTAAAAAAAAAAAAAAAAAAGAAAAAGAACAATGCGCAATAATATATTCGGGAAAGCTCATTTACACATTTCATAAGAGGTAGGATTGTGCATGATTTTTAATTGTTATCTTTATATTTTGATCTATTCGAAACAGTGGAATAGTATGAGTTCATTTTTAGAAGAAAAAAAAAATCTACATCTAAGTTAGTCATATCATAACTAGAGAACCAAAAGAAAAGGAATGACAATGAGTCAGTTTTTACTTAAAACAAGAAAAAGGAAATAAAGAAAGAAGAAGAAAGAAATAGTGAAAGAAACAATAAGCCAGTTGATGGAATCAGTAGGCTTTATTTGCTTAGGCTAATTTTTCTTTATTTTAGGTTAAGCTCAATTTTATTCCTTTGTTTTTGTCTCATATCGGGTATGAAACAAAACTTCTAATTGTCTGGGCCTTATAAAAGGTCAAGTGCTGTAGTTATTTTTTTTTAATTCAGTTGATCTAAGAAAACCCTAAATTTTGCATTACAATTTTGCTTTGTGATTGAATCTTGGCATGGTGATATGTTGAGTGGGAGAGCGATCTCCTTGGTGTTAAAGCATAAATCAAATTTTCTCCTTCAAAAACCTAATTTATTTCCTCTTTTTTCCTTTCTCGTTCTACATCAGTTTGGTATCAGAGCTAAATTCCTGCTCTTGTCTTCCTCCATAAAACCCCTAGCATCCACCACAAATTTCCCAGAAAAAACTTGATCTACCTCTCCTCTAGCTTCAAAAAGAAAAGAAAAAAAATCAAAAAAATCAAAAAAAAAAATAAAAAATTCAACATTGTTCATCTTCTCTCCCAGCGCCGACCAAATCCTCCCCTCTCCTCATCATCGATGACTCCTATAGATCGCCGCCTCCCAGCGCCATCTCCGACCCCCGCCGACAACTCCTCCGTCTCGCCAAGATCCTCCTCTGCGAGGTCCTCGTCACCCGTCAGCAACACCACACTGACCTCGCCGACTACCTCGTCATCCACCAGCAGAAGACCGACCTCGCTGACCACCTCTCCTCGCTGCAGTCCCTCGCCATTATCTTCTTCCATCATATCCCGCCGACAGCTCCTCCGCTTTGCCGCTTCAACTTCCCTCTAGATCGCCAGTGTTCCATCACCATCGCCGTCGCATTCATCTCTAATGACTTCACCGCCGTCCGACCTCATAGCCGACGCCGCCGGTCACTGCCAGAGCCATCAGAAGCCGCCGTCGCCATCAAGTTCAAAACCTTAGTGCACGGGTGAAGAGGAAGCAGCGAAATGGGTTATGGAAATAAAATTGTCAAACCGAACTCGTTTCGTTGCGGGTTTAAGTTGTTAACCTCATTCAGAAGATTTTGGGTTTGGATCTTCAAGATCGAACCCGATCCGACTCGGATTTGATCCGCTAAGTGGACCAGAGCCAACCCCTAGTCCGAGCCGAGCCATCGAGCCATCGAGCCGAGCCGTTTGAGCCTTGTTGACGTTAACTGCTCAAAGCTGACATTATCGGCTTGTTTCTGAGCCTCACTTTTCACGCAATTCAACATCAGTACATCAGTTCGTTCTCGTGTCCATTTCAGGCCCATTCGGAGTCTGATTCAAGTTTCGTCTGAAGCGTTGGATCCGCAGCTGTCTCGGAGATATTGGAAGAATTTCGCAGCTTTTGAGCAACAGATTCTGTTGGCCCTGAGGCCTTTCACCCTAGTTTTGATGATGACTAACTTATAAAGTTATGTTACTAATGATCTTGTGTTTATTAAGTTTCAGATATTGATCAAAATCTTAGTTGGTGTTTTAGCTTCAACAAAAGACTCGAAGTCAAGATTCGAAGCTATCACGTGTTGATTCAAGAGCTCGCATTTAAAAATCGCATCAAATACTCGAGATGGAGTCAAGCTCGTTTGGATCGTGTTTTGGATCAAGTCGACTTGGAGAAGAAGATCGACAAGAAGACTTTGGTTTAGATTTGTTTATTAGTTTAGATATTTTGTAAAGATAGAATAGTATTGAATTGCTTAAGTACACACACACACAAAAGGTTTATAGTTTTTGGTTTTCGGTTTAACCGTTTTAGTTTCAAGAATTTATGTTTACATGATTTACATCTCAATAGAATAAGTTTTATTGTTTATATAAGTGTTGGATTCTATCCGCACATATTAGAGCTTCAATGGTTTATTCAAAATTATTTCTATGAGTTTTGTGTTTCAGTTTAACATGTATATGTTTCGTGTTTTAATATATCATGTGTACATCTTTCGGTGTCATGAATGTATTTCATCAAAACAAGTTTACTTTGGTTTATATGTGTATTGGATTTCATCCATATGCATTTATCCTTCATATGCTTAGATATCTCATTTTGATGGATATAGTTCATGGGTTTAGGTTTTGTTTTTATCAAAATTTATTTTGATAATTATTGTTAAAAGCAAGTATATATATTTTACTATGTGTATTGGATTCTATTCATGCACATTATGCCTCAAATGTGTTTTAATAATTTGTTTTTGTATCTATACAAGTTTTAGAGAAATCGGATTTTCATTTCAAAGTTTAAGTTTTGAAAAATACAGTTTTTGGTTTATATCTAAATTTTTATGCCCCAACACTAGTTCACTTGTTTGTAATATGTGTTGATCTTTGATCACACATATTTGGACTTCAATGTATTTATATGAACTTATTTTTGTGAAATTTATGGGGTTTTATTCGAAGTTATATAGGTTTCAAAGTCCAAGTTTTAAACTCTCAAAATTACAGTTTTGGGCTGCTTACGGTCGACCGATCGGTCGACCACAGGCTGGCTCGGTCAACCGACCGGTCGACCGATGTGCACATATGCACATGCCCAATGGGCGATCGACCAACCGGTCGACCGACTGGCTCAACCTTATTTCAGGTTGGCCCCGGTCGACCGACAGAGAGTTACTCTCTGTGCTTTGGGGGCAGTCGGCCGAGCGATCGACCAGCAACCCCAATGATTTAAAATCCGACCGTTGGTGGTTGACCGTTCGAGCGACCGACAGGTCAATTCTGACCTGTTCTGAGCCCCCAACGGCTATATTTTTTCTGGCCCTATCAATTGGGTTTTTTTGGCCATATTTTGTCATGGTTTTTAAGAGCTAAAACTCCTATCTTCAATTGAGCTTTTACAACAAGTTTTTAGAACTTCAAAATCAAAATCTCTATTTGCTTCAAAGTTTTGAAAAATCAAAATAAAACAAGCTTTGGGAATCTAGTTTCTATTCTTCGATTCCTTTATCATTTCAAGAGTTTTTCTAAGTGTTTTCCTTTGTGTTTTTTCTCAAAAACTTTGTGCTTCTTTTCAAAAATCTTTGTGCACTCACATACTTGAGCTATTCATTGTAAATCTATCATCTAGGATCACTGTATTGTGAGAGATTTTGTTTGTGATCATTGGATCATCAAGTTCTTATTTGTGATCTAAGTGATCACCAAGTTGTAATTTTCTCTTTGTTTTGTGCTTGGTTTTATGCCTTCACTCTTGTGTAAAGGTGTGAGAGTTGGAGTTGTGTACTCCTTATTTGTAGACGGTGTATTCCTCGGTGGAGGTCCCTTTGTGAAAGATCCTTAGTGGATAGTTAAAATTCTTCTCTTTGAAGGTAGAGACTTAGAGCGGTGGCTCGAACTTCAAAACATATCTTGGTGTTTGCGTTTGGATCTTTCTCTCTCAACTCTTTACTCTTTATATCTCGCATTGCAATCATTGTTATATCTATATTTGCTTGATATTGTATGTGTGCACACACTTGTGAATTTGCATCTATTGCATATGTTATTCATTGATTGCATTACATTCCTCATTCATACTTGTCGGTTTTCCTCATTTCAATAAGAAGGCAATTGAGCACCTCAACTCCTAATCTAAAGGAATATAGAGAAGTTCTAGAGCTCTTCACGGGGAATCCGGCTTCACTTCTTGTTTTGAGTCACCGTTCATCATCTATTACAATAGTTTTTAATTCCGCATTATTTGTCATATAGATTAGCGGTACACCTATTCACCCCCCTCTAGGTGTACTTTTAATTGGTATCAGAGCCTACGCTCCTGATATTCAGTTTAAGCACCTAGGAGTATGATCCTTTTATTGCTAATCTAGTTATTTATTTTGCATACTTATTTGTTTACACTCATGAATTATCTTGCACCACCCATATATGATGTTTCTAACATTATTATGTGGAAGTTTAAGATGAGTGCTTACTTTAAAGCCCTACGATTGCATGTTTATCTTGGCACTATCAAAAATCTTATATTAGTAATGACGAGGCTAATACACAAGCATTGCATGCACTTAGGCAAACACTTAGCAAAGATCATTTATGTATGATTCTCATTGTGATTCTGCTTTTACATTATGGAACACATTGGTCTCTCCTAAGGAACAAGCTTCACACGATGTTGAGAGAACCTATTGTAGATGAGTCCAACCAAGCGTGCTATATGGTCCAAGGAATTGAGCCCCTTGAGGTAACTTCGGACACTCATCTACATGATTGTGCTAGCTCTTCCAATGATATGTTTTGTGAAAACTTGCTTTCAAAATACAAAGTTTTGAAAAGTAAGAGTTTTAATTTAAAGAAGAAAAATGAGTTATTTTCAAAACTCAATTTGATTTTAAAGAGAAGGTTGAGGTTTCAAGTGAAAGAGATTCTTTGAAATCCTAACATAATCTTGTTTTGAAAGAAAATGAGATTTTGAAAAGTAAATATGATTTGGATGTTTTTGAGAAAAATAATGTTTTATCTTTTAGACTTGATTTTGTTTTAAAAGATAATGATTCTTTGAAAAATAAAATTATTTTGATTTCTAAATAATTGAAATATATTTCTTTAGAAAATATTTTTTTGAAAAATGATTTTACTTCTCATGTTTGTCATGATTCTATTGTTTTACCTTCTAATGATAAGAATTTAGTTTCTCATGCTAGTTGTTCATCTTCTTCTATTGAAAATGATATTTGTGTTTTGAAAAAGAATGTAGATTGTTTGGGCTCCACTTTGAGCCAATGTGCCATGAACCACACGAGGTTGGAATCCATATTTCACAAGAAATTCATATTTCACAAGAAATATGCTCCACATTTGCATGCACACCCTTCACGGCATATACATGCTCATCATACTCACACACATGATTCCATGTATGTTAGAGTGTACACGTGTACACATTATGGTCGTACGGGCTACCTTGCAAAATTTTATAATGATAGAATAAATGCTATACATTTTGCAAGTAAAAATGTTTGTGTTATGAGAGGTGCTAACCCCAGAGGACCCAAGAAAGTTTGGGGTACCATGATCCATTCTTATTTCTCTTGATATAGGTATGGGCTCTCACAAGACGTGAGAGATTTGGTACCTTGGTGGTAGATGCGTTTGAGCTTGATGGATGCTACATTGGATGCATCGCTATCAAGGATGTTTTAGTGGGAGGACCACCATGTTTTTTGAAGACTTAGAGACTAGTCTTCGATTTGATAACTATCTATATTCTCCTTTATATTTTCATGAATGTTTTTAGCATATCCTAGTTTTCATGTTCATTATAGTTAAATACAATGCTTATTAGACTTGTGATATACATATATAGTATTTGAGATACACCCATGAATATATTGATTCATATTTTTGTGTTCTCACTATAGTTTAGTTATTGTGTATATCCTGGTTCTAATAACACTTGCATTTACACTAATAATTTCACAACCATGTTTTGGTGTTTTTATGCTTCATGTTTTGCTTACATGTTTAGATGTAATTTTCATTAAATCTCGTGATTATACTTGTACAACTAGTGAGGTGCACTTGATTTTTATATTTTACATGTTTTATTGCTCTTGTGTCTCATTTGATTGTATTTGTATGACCTAGTTTTGATGATTCTTGCATCATTCTTGTACTTCTTCACTTGTTTTTATATCACTCATTTACATGTCTTTATGAAAATGGTTTAGCTTCATGTATATATAAATCTTGTCAAAACTACTTGATATACATGTTCTATCCTTGAGTCACTTACATTATATGTCATATATTTTCTTGTGGACTCACTTCATGTTTGGGATAAATATGTATACTTTAGTTTTGATATTACATACATATTCCTTGATGTCTATATTTACATCTTCTATATGTTTCTTGATAAGTTTTGATGTAAATAAGATTTCTCATAATTTATGTTTTCATGTTTATGAAAAAGAAATTTCATATGTTTCGATTGAGGTTCATTGCCTTATCTCCATGCATATGTTGATTACATGATTTTTGTGCACTCTATATCATTTGTTTACTAATGATTTTTGATTCATGAGCATATATGTGTTTCATTGATCTTTGAGTGTCAGTTATTCTGTATTTAGCATGTTTTCATGGGATATATATGTTTTATTTCTTTCTTGAAGGATTTCGTACTAGTTTTCAAAATTACTTTAAACTAATTTTTTATTCTTCAATTGGTAGTGTTTTCAACCTATGTTAAAATTATCTTCAAAAATTATTTTTGAAAACTTCTACTTTAAAAGGGCGGTTGGTTGGGCGACCATGCTGTGTGCTCACATTGTATATCTTTTTAAACATGTGCATGATAGGGTGGATGTTATAAGTTATACATGATTATTATGATATTTCATTTTTATATACTCATGTTTTCTTATATATGTATATCATATTTTAATTGGTATTTAAATTGATCATACATACATATATATGATTTCTTGTGCTAAATTAATAATGTTTATACATATATATTTTATAGCACAAATTGTCTTATGCTAAAGCTTGATTTAGTTCTAAATGTTAATTGGTATTTTTTACAAGCTTATGCATTAGTTTTGTTGGTATTTCAAAAAAGGGGAAGAAAAATTCTTGATTTTATTTTCAATCGGTATCTTACTCTCACTCATTTTGAGAAAAATATTTTGTTTTAGAAAATACTTATATTTTCCATATTAGTATCAATTGTTTACAATTGGTATCTATATTGCAAAATGATTTAGAATTTAAGAAGATTGATATCATGGATTATTTACTTTTAATTGGTATAGTTTTTATATGACATCCATGTTGTTTTTCAATTGGTATATTTTTTTGGTATCAAAATATTTTTCATTTTTCACTTTAATTTAGTATATGTTTTTATTTTCTATTGGTATATGTTTTAAACTGGTCTTTTGCCCCTTTGTTGATGATTGACAAAAAGGGGGAGAAAAATTAGTTTATATATGCATGTTTGAATGATTTTAATGTTTATACATGCTTATATGTTTTATGCATATCCATATGCATATGTTTTATGGTTTTGATATCTTGAGTTTTTATTGTATATCCATTCAATTGATATCAGAGTATTAATATATATGCATGTTTATTTGTGTTTATACATATATATGTTTTTATGTTTAAGTGTTCATTGAATATCTATATGTTTATGCTATGCATAAGTTAAGGGTGAAGTTCTATGAAGCTTATCTTTAATTCATGCATATATAACCTCATAAGTTTTGTCATCATCAAAAAAGGGGAGATTGTTGGCCCGGAGGTTTTTCACCCTAGTTTTGATGATGACTAACTTATAGAGTTATGTTACTAATAATCTTGTGTTTATTAAGTTTCAGATATTGATCAAGATCTTAGTTGGTGTTTTAGCTTCAACAAAAGACTCGAAGTCAAGATTCAAGAGCTCCCATTTAAAGATCGCATCAAGTACTCGAGATGGAGTCAAGCTTTGGATCGTTTTTTGGATCGAATCGACTTGGAGAAGAAGATTGACGAGAAGACTTTGGTTTAGGTTTGTTTATTAGTTTAGACTTGCTTAAAGATAGAATAGTATTGAATTGCTCAAGTATATACACACAAGATTTATAGTTTTTGGTTTTCGGTTTAACCGTTTTAGTTTCATGAATTTATATTTACATGGTTTACATCTCAATAGAATAAGTTTTATTGTTTATATAAGTGTTTGATTCTATCCACACATATTAGAGCTTCAATAGTTTATAGAAAATTATTTCTATGAGTTTTGTGTTTCGGTTTAACATGTATACATTTTGTGTTTTAATATATCATGTATATATTTTTTAGTATCATGAATGTATTTCATCAAAACAAGTTTACTTTGGTTTATATGTGTATTAGATTTCATCCATATGCATTTATCCTTCATATGCTTAGATAACTTATTTTAATAAATATAGTTCATGAGTTTAAGTTTTGTTTTTATCAAAATTTATTTTGATATTTATTGTCAAAAGCAAGTATATATATTTACTATGTGTATTGCATTCTATCCATACACGTCATGCTTCAAATGTGTTTTAATAACTTGTTTTTGTATCTATACAAGTTTTAGAGAAATCAGATTTTCAGTTCAAAGTTTGGGCTTTGAAAAATACAATTTTTTGTTTATGCCTAAAAAATAATTCACTTATTTGTAATATTTGTTGATTTTTTATCACACATATTTGGACTTCAATATATTTATATGAACTTATTTTTGTGGAATTTATAGGGTTTTATTGGAATTTATATAGGTTTCAAAGTTCAAGTTTTAAACTTTCAAAATTGCAGTTTTGGGTTGCTTATGGTCGACCGTAGGCTGGCTCGGTCGACCTACGTGCGCATATGCACATGCCCAATGGGCGGTCAACTGGGCTCAACCCTACTTTCGGGTTGGCCCCGTCGACCGACAGAGAGTCTCACTCTCTGTGCTTTGGGAGCGATCGACCGACAACCCCAACGGTCGAAAATTCAACCGTTAGAGGTTGACCGTTTAGACGACTGACAAGTCATTTCTGAGCTGTTATGAGCCCCAACGGCTATATTTTTTTTTTGGCCCTATAAATTGAGTTTTCTTGGCCAGATTTTGTCATGATTTTTAAGAGCTAAAATTTTTATCTTCAACTGAGCTTCTACAATAAGTTTTTAAACAAGTGTTTAGAGCTTCAAAGTCAAAATCTCTATTTGTTTCAAAGTTTTGAAAAATCAAAAGAAAACAAGTTTTGATATTCTAATTTCTATTCTTCAATTTCTTTATCATTTCAAGAGCTTTCTCAAGTATTTTTCTTTCTGTTTCTTTTTCAAAAACTTTGTGCACTCACATACTTAGTTATTCATTGCAAATCTATCCTCTAGGATCATTGTATTGTGAGAGATTTTGTTTGTGATTATTGGATCACTAAGTTCTTGTTTGTGATCTAAGTGATCACCAAGTTGTTTTTCTCTTTATTTTGTGCTTGATTTTGTACCTTCCCTCTTGTGTAGAGGTGTCAGAGTTGGAGTTGTGTACTCCTTATTTGTAGACGGTGTAATTCCTCAGTGGAGGTCCCTTTGTGAAAGATCCTTAGTGGATAGTTAAAATTCTTCTGTGTGAAGGCGGGGACGTAGAGCGGTGCCTCGAACCTCGAAACATATCTTAGTGTTTGTATTTGGATTTTTCTCCCTCAACTCTTTACTCTTTATATCTCGCATTGCAATCATTGTTATTTCTATATTTGCTTGATATTATTTGTGTGCACATACTTGTGTTTTTGCATCTATTGCATTTGTTATTCATTGATTGCATTACATTCCTCATTCATACTTGTCGGTTTTACTCATTTCAATAAGAAGACAATTGAGCACATCAACTCCTAATCTAGAGGAATATAGAGAAGTTTTAGAGCCGTTCACGGCGAATCCAGCTTCACTTCTTGTTTTGAGTCACCATTCATCATCTAGTGCAATTTTTAATTCCGCATTATTTATCATATAGATTAGCGGTACACCTATTCACCCACTCTCAGTGTACTTTCAGATTCGGCCTCTATAAGCCCTTGTTTGGAGCCACTACTCGATATCGGTGTTTTTTCAAGCGCCTTTATGTACTCTCTAAACTCACCTCCCATTGTTGTGATATTTTACATGTCTCTTGTGTCTTTGTGGTGATTGTGAGTTATATGCTGTTGTTAATTGTCTTTTATTACTGCTTGTTGCATATTCACTTTAGGAGTCATTTTCTGCATTGTCATTTTAGAAAACATTAGAAAATTTTTCGGTTGATCATATAGTGCACGCTTCTTCGTAGTGGTAGAACATATTCTCCTGATCATCTAGATATTGAGTCCAAACTAGACCTAATCCTTAAAGAGCTTCGAGACTTAAAACTTAGGGTTAAAGGGTTAGAAAACAAAATCAAAGAGAACACCAATAAATGTAGGGATGGAGAAGATGACATAATCCGTAAGATTAAGATAAATCCTCCCACATTTGACGGTATCCTTATTCCTGAAGATTTTTAGTGATTGGATGGTAGACTTGAATTACTACCATGATTGATATATGTTTACAAAAAGGAGAGTAGGTTCAGTTTACTAGGATGAGACTTTCAGGGTCAGTTAGGATTTATTGAATTTCGATAGAGAGAGTACATTAGGTGTGGGACTTTCGTGAAATCTTGAGAGGAAATGAAGGAGAAACTTTAGAAGAAATACTTCCTGATTGTTATATATATCGTCTCCTAGACAAGGCGTTCAACTTTCGTTAGGGTAGCAGGTCAGTTCAAAATTACACTATCGAATTTGATGACCTAACCCTATGTTGTGAGGTGGGAGAAGACTCCTACCAAGCGATATTTAGGTACCGTTTTGGGTTGAGGTCAGACATCCAGCGAGTAATGTTCATTTACTCCCACAAGATTGAGATTCTTGAGTAGGCAAGTCAGCTAGCTCAAGACATAGAGACCTCACTCAAATTTTCTTCAGAACGTAGAGTCATTCCTAAAGACGGGGAGCAACCTAAACCAAACACTCACACAACTAGAGATCCTAGGTCTGTGATAGGTGCATTTTCTAGAAATGCCAAGGGTAATCAATGTTTTAAGTGTTAAGACTATGGTCACGTTACTGCGCAATGTCCCTCTAGGAACTTTCTAATCAAGGAGCCGATGATGAGATCGAGACAATCGTTTATGAACCAACTAGCAGTGTGATTGATTCTGATGATGTTAGGGTTTCTAGCATTCAGTTAGGCGTCATTAGGTGTTCGCACACAGCTGTTAGTCATAAGAATTAACATAGGTCTAGTGTGTTCCACATCTATATTATACATAAGGAGAAGAACTATAAATTGATGATAGATGGGGGTATTCATGCCAACATCATTGCCAAGACAACTCTTGAGAAGATGGGTCTCAAGGCTGAACTACATCCTAACCCATACAATATGAATTGGGATTACCTAGCGTTGTCAGGTCTCTATCCACATATCTAACTACGAGGATCGTGTTTGGTGTGATGTCTTGACATAGACATTGCATACATTTTATTGGGTAGGCTGTGATTGTTTGACTTGGATGTAACCAGTTTGGGTAGGTCTAACACTTATGAGTTTAAATTTAACGAAAAGAAAATAGTGTTGAAACCTGTCAAGCCGCCCAAGTCGAATGTAGGGAATAATGAGGGAACATTCACCGCCAAGGACAACAATACACCATATCACTTAGTGACTAGATCTTACTTTTCTCCTGAGTCTCTTATTGATGGGTCTACCCTAGGTCTAGGAATTCCCTCGGCCTTTTCCTTCCTCAAGGTATCTCACCAATTGTCACAGTTGAGCCATCTGCACTACATTTGCATAAGTTGCATGATTATAATACAAGATAAATGACAACTAGCAGTTATAACTGTCAGCCTACCGCAGAATCTCACAAGCGATTGATTGCAGGACCTCGCAATAGTTGATGAGGTGCTGATTATGGTGCATCCAGAGACCTTCCCATTGGGAGCATAGAAAAGGCTCCATACTTAACACAGGGGTCCATACAAGGTTTTCAGAAGGTTTAATTCCAGTGCCTATGAGCTCGATATTCCCCGTGATCTTGAGATCAACCCAGTATTTAGCGTCGATGACATGACTCGTTTCGCACTTCCACAGGGGCAAAGCGATTTTCATTTCATCCGATGCAGCCACTATGGCCGAGGAGACTCGCCACTGAGGAGTTTGTGCAGTCTTTCTCGGCTCGATTTCATCATTCACACCATCGTCATTCGCCAGTGCGAATTTTTCAAAGTCAGGGAGAATTGATGGGAACCAGTAGGCTTTATTTGCTTAGGCTATTTTTTTCTCTTTATTTTAGGCTAGGCTTAGTTTTATTTCTTTGTTTTTAGTTTCTCATACCCGTGTATGACACAATACTTCTAGTTGTATGGGCTTATAAAAGGCCAAGTGCTGTAGTTATTTTTTCAGTTCAGTTGATTTAAGAAAACCCTAAATTTTGCATTGCAATTTTGCTTTGTGATTGAATCTTTGGCATGATGATGTGCTGAGTGGGAGAGCGATTTCCTTGGTGTTGAAGCTTAAATCAGATCTTATCCCTCAAAACCCTAATTTCTTCCCTCTTTTTCCTTACCCCCTTTCCTTTCTACATCACCGGTTCCATATAATTAGCCTCGTATCTGGAGTCACCTGTTTTATATGACTTTGTAAGCCCACTGATTTTAACCTAGGAGGTTAAAGTATTGTGCTTTGGGTACTTTAAGAGATAATACTGTGAGATAAATCTGAATGAAAAGGTGAAAAAGGTTTGAAATGTAGGAATTAAATTTCAATTTGCTCCCTTGACGAGCCAAGTGAATATTATATTATACTTTCAGAAGTAGCCCTTTTCATTTGCAATGTGATTACCGTTTCAAAATGGAAAAGATTGGGTGCATATATAGAAGCTCATTTCCTTTTATACTAAATAGTATATGTCAAAGGACAACTTTCTATGGGCATGATCATGTAATAAATTAAACCAACTTTCTTTATTAAGATTTCCCTTGATTATTTTCTTCAGATTTTTGGGATCTACATGATTAAAGACAAAGATGAAGCAAAGATAGAAGATGTACTGCAACCAGGGAAGGATATGGTAGCAGCAGGATATTGCATGTATGGGAGCTTTTGCGAGGTAATTTAACTTGATTCTCTTATTTTATATACTTCTTTATACAGTAATTATTCATGCATATATTTTGAAATCTGTACCATTGTTAAATATATAACATTGACATGTAATATATTTTACTCTCATATTTAGTTCGGTACCACATGGTCATCTTTTGTTATATATGCACACTCTTTTTTTTTAAATTTTCTTCTTTAAAGATGTTATGTTTGGTACTGCAGCTTGTGATAAGCACTGGGAATGGTGTGAATGGTTTCACTCTAGATCCATCCCTCGGGGAGTTTATTCTGACTCATCCAGACATAAAGGTAAGTGTGACAGTTCACTCCAGTTATCTGATAATCAAATTAGTAAAATGCTTAAACTTTTGTTGCTTTCTGCACATTTTTTCAACTCTCCGTAAGGCTATGTCTTCTATTTTTACTGTTAGTTTTTCTTTAATCATGATAAAAATCATTATACCTGTTATACTTTAATATGAACATTGTTCTTCCATTTGTATTTGCTATTTCAATTGTTTGTACCATTCTGTCATTCTTTCACTTGATGTTGGTATGAATTATTACGAAGTTAGTTACAGTATGCTTCTGCGCTAATTCCATATTTGTCTTTAACCCATCACCTATAGAAGACCTATGAACTCTGCTATGGAATTATCTTTCTCGCGCCTTCTAAAGCAATAATGCTCATGTAATCCTTCCTTCCATACAGGTGCCAAAGAGAGGTAAAATATATTCTGTAAATGAAGGAAATGCCAAAAACTGGGATGGACCGACAGCAAAGTATGCATTATTGACTTGACTTCATTTTGTTTTTAGTATTGCACTGAGTTTCTCATCATTCCTCTATTTGTAGGTATGTGGAGAGATGCAAGTTCCCTAAGGATGGTTCATCACCAAAATCTATGAGATATGTTGGAAGGTGTCTGGCATTATGCTATTCAATCTTTCTGTATCTTCAAAGAATTTATGTTTTAGTCTCTGCCAACCTTTTAAATTTCGAAACAATCTTGTCCGTATGGATACACACACTAAAGAAATACAACTAATAAATGTAGTAGAGTTCCTCTTATGGAATATGCATTGCTATTCCAATCCTTCAATTTTGGTGTCTTGCATTTGTGACTGCTATCTTTTAGGTACCAAGTACATGACTGTCACCTTTTAAACCCTTACTATAAACAAACTTGAATAAAAATTAAAATGGTAAATTAGAAAATTATAGTTAAATGAGAATACTTTGAATTAAACTGGGCATGGTTGACATAGAGGGCCGAGATACAATGAAAGCAGTTTGACCCTCCTGGTTGTTAATTAGATCACCAATGCAATAACTATTGAAACTTCTATGTATTTTTCCGTTGAATAAGTTGTTCCTTTGATGGTCTACAGCATGGTTGCTGATGTCCACAGAACTCTGCTTTACGGAGGCATCTTTTTGTACCCTGCAGATAAGAAGAGCCCAAACGGAAAACTACGGTGGGTACAAAGGTCATGTTTTTCTCTTAGTAGAAGCTATATCATTCACATGTATGTGCATAGAGCCATGACCTTGTAACAATGGTTGATATGCCTTATGTGACAGTGTTCTATATGAAGTTTTCCCTATGTCATTCTTGATGGAACAAGCAGGAGGTCAAGCTTTTACGGAAAAAGAACGGGTATGAGAACAAACACTTTTTTTTTTTTGCTATTTTGAAAAATCTCTCACCAATTCCTAAAGATACATGTTTATAGTAGGGCCTAAAACTTTTATTCTCCAAAATCACTTGCTGTTAATATTCATCTGATCCTCCATATCTGCTATCTAATTCTTTTCCCCTAGTTGGGATATTGACTTTCTAGGATTTCACCACCTTCCCACAGTACCTTGGACCTAAATCTCTGATCCTTTTGTATTGTAAACTTGCTTCTTATTATGAACAAATCCAATTTCACTGTCCTGCACCAGACATAAATACAAGGATGGGCATGATTCTTGTCATTGTTCCCTAAGGTTTGAGAAAAAGGCTAATTATTCTAGGATATCATCGGACTAATGCCACACATAACAAACATGAAATCGATAGAAATTTATTATTTATTATTTATTATTATTATTATTATTATTATTATTTATTATTATTATTATTATTATTTTGAATGGTAAGGTGGAGAACTCTCTGTCTCTCCAAAAGCGTTCGCAGTGTCTTGGACTACCACGAGAACATGTTTCTCTTATCATGTATATACACTTCTTTTCTAGTTTTTCTGTGATAACTTGGGTGAATACCACATGATAATATAATAAAATATTCAACGATTATATTCCTATAAACCAAGTTCAAAATTACTTTCAGGGAAGCACCAAACAGATAATTACAAGAACAACATAAATCCTTCAAACAGATTCCATGGCACTAAATACTTCTACGCATCCAAAGTTATTAAAGTTACTGAAAAATGACTCATATCCGCATCACTGTTGTTAGACACCCATTTTAAAGGCGAGCACTGAACTCATGTTGATAGGAGATTCGGATGTCACACCTGAAGCATGAGATCCATATCTCAAAATTTTGAACAGAATCAACCAGTTGGAGGGCTAGCATGCGGCGTCTGCCTCTAATGATGAATCGAAAATTTAGGTCTGAGTTTAGGTTTGGCTGCGACTCTTAAGATAATTAAGGCAATAAACCTAGGATTGGTTACGATATTAAGTTAGGGCATCCAATACTATCTAGTTTCTACTTTATAGTGCTCCATTTATGTCTGTGATATGTGTCAAGTTTTTATTTCCTGAATTTCAGTTAATTCGATGGTCATGGTTTTTGTGCAGGCCCTTGACTTGGTTCCCAAAAAGATTCATGAGAGGTCTCCCGTTTTTCTTGGAAGCTATGATGATGTTGAAGAAATCAAGGCACTCTATGCTGCTGAATAGACTAAGGCATGATCAAATAAATGCATAGGTCTGCTTCCTCTACATTTCACCATATCCTACAAAATCTCGTCGTTATGAAAAATTCTCATCCATGCAAATAGGCACTAAACTGTCCCGTTAAAGTGCAACTTATAATTCAATCAAAGCAATTCTTGCTGTCCAACTCCAAGGCCTTTTTCTTCTTTTTGGTTCTATAACATGTGTTGCCTTGTGGTACTTAACTTTTCTTGATGCCTTGTAGAGATTGTTGATAGTGAGCTCTTTGGTCTAAAACACTCTACTCTTCTGGGTATGGAGGAGGATTAGAGTCAATGAGGTTACTATATGGTTAGCTAGGTAATCGAGGGAATATTAGGATGGAAACAAATATAATCATACTGGCAAGTAGGTAGAAAAGAAAATGCAACATTCAATAGGTTCTGCATGAAATTTACCACAACAGCTCTTTGTAATTAGATTTATGATTTACTTTTTATAGAGCAATGATCTTACTAGCCAATGGAAACTTTTGTGAAAATGTATATCAATATTCAATGACAGGAATAAGGAGGAGGCAATTGGTCAATTACAAATCATTCCAGATTTAGAAATGTAGAAGAAAAAAATACATGATACCCCGTAAATCAAAGGTGTGCACAAAGTGGAAACAGTCCATGTACGGATTTCTTAACCGCGATTTAAAACAGAAGGCTAGACTGCATGGAGTGTCACATTGTTTGTGTGATAGACACTCACGTCTTGAAATAGCTTCATGTTTTATGCATCTTGTTCTGGAAATAGGTGGATGAACAAATTATCTGAGAACAAACAGAATAAGCCTAGCTTTATGTTCGCTATAAGATATAATATAGATCAACTTCAACAAAGTGGATATTGTATTTGAATATCGGATGTTAGTATTTGAGTTGGAAGGATTCGGACTCGAATTCTTACGGAAGGATTCGAGCTCGAATTCTTACGGAATAGCACTAGTTGAGAGACTTGTGTCATTCCAGAAGGATTCGAGCCCGAGTCCTCCCCACACAAATACAATCCTTCAACATTCGAATACAAGATCCACTCCATTGAATTTGATCTATATTATTTTAAGTATTTATAAATCAAAAATCAAGTGTTTTGATTACATTATCCATCAAGCGGCGCAAAATGTGAGACTGTCTAATTCTGTTTCTTTTTAATTACTTTTGAAGAGTCCTGGAGACAAGGTACGTCGGCATTGCATTTAGATTAGGAAACAGTCTTGGGTGATGTATAATTACTTGAGTGTTACTTATCTATTTACTTGTACACTTTAAATGAAAATGAATTAAGGACAAATCTTATTAACAAGATAAGGTGGGAAAGTCATTACCCTCTCTTAGCCTACAAACCATCTCCGCTGCACTTACAATTTAAGTCTAATTAAAATTTGAATAGACGTTGGCCCTAGGGACATCTCAGACTCACTAAGAGTTTAACCTAAGGAGGAAGTTGTTAGAGTTTGACTCTAGTCTAATTGGTGTCAAATGTTGGGGAAGATCCAGTAATTTTGCGTAATTAAGGCTCGTGGTTCTGCATGGATACCTCCTATTGTGTTTTCTCCCTACCTGGTCAGTTAACTTGTGGTCAGAGCTACAATATAGCTCCTGTGAATAGTCAACCAGTTAGGAGTCGTCTAGGCCAAAGTTTATCTTAGAATAAGCTTGGTTGATTTTTTTTTGTTTATTTCTTTTTTGTTTGTTTTGTTTTTGCGTGAAATGGATTATAACCCTATTTTCTCCAACTTTAATATTAAGCCATATTTTACTTCGACCTCTTTTGACTCGAATATCACTAATCTGGCATTCCGTAACTTGAATCAATCAAATATGCCAGATTGGTTTTATCTGACATAACATACTCCCCAATTTCAATATTATGAACAAAATTGGAATAACATCTTCACTCTTCATCGAGTTAACGGGGATACAATACCTTCGAGTCATATTGCCAACCACATTTCAACATTTCACTTCATATACTCTTTTTCCGAACAACCACAACAAAAAGAACTTATTGACTTGGAAAAGAGTATGGGACTCTTGATTCAGTGCCAAAATGATTTCATCCAATCAAATGTTGATTTCACATTTGAAATCTAACAAAAATTGGTTTGTAGAGTTTTTTTAAATGTTTAGGTCATCATCAAATGGCCGGCTCAAGAATTTGTATGTCCAAAGATATAGATCTAACCAACTTACTATTTAGGCCATCCGTTTTTCCCTTACTTGATGTATAGGCAAAAAGTATTCAAAATATTTGATTTTTGGTTTATAGATACTTGAAATAATATAGATCAACTTCAACAGAGTAGATCTTGTATTTGAATGTCGGATGTTGGTATTTGAGTGGGAAGGATTTGGGCTTGAATCCTTCCGGAATGATACAAGTCTATCTCATATATATATATATATATATATATATATATATATATATATATATATAGAGAGAGAGAGAGAGAGAGAGAGACATATGTAAATCATCTGATGCAGGAGGCAACTCCGTCCTATGTCGCACTCAAAAATTATAACTCAAAATTTTTCGATCCGACCGCACGTTATCTTCATGTTCTAAGATGTACATATATATAAAAAATCAATTGATTTGGAGTTTGTTTACTCATTGATCTAATCGTTCTATTTTATTCTACTATTAAAAAATCGTAAATGTTTGAACTCAAAGAAAATGGAGTAAAAAAAACTCAAAATCAGGTGATTTTTTATGTGTATATCTTAAAACATGAAGATGATAATGTGCGATCAGATCTTGAAAATTCAGTCGAAAACTTGAGTTTTGAGTGTGACATAGGACGGAGTTGCCTCCTATGTCAGCTGATTACCATTTTTCTCACACACACACACACATATATAGAGAGAGAGAGAGAGAGAGAGATTTGAGCCCGAATCCTTCCCACTCAAATTCAACCCTCCGACATTCGAATACAAGATCCACTCCGTTTAGGTTGATCTATATGATTTCAAGTATCCATAAACTAAAAATCAAGTGTTTTTAATACTTTTTGCCCATCCATTAAGCGACGCAAAATGGACTGCCGAAAGTAGTGGTTGGTTAGATCTATGTCTTTAGACATACAAATTCTCGATCCGGCCATTTCATTATAATTGAAACATTTAAAAGCCCCTACAAACCAATTTTCGTTAGGTTTCAAATGTTCTACACCGTTAAACTAACCAACTCACTATTTAGGTAGTCCGTTTCCCCCCTACATGATGGATGGGCAAAAAGTATTAAAAACACTTGATTTTTGATTTATGGATACTTGAAATCATATAGATCAACTTCAACAGAGTGGGTCTTGTCTTCGAATATCAGAGCGTTGAATTTGAGTGGGAAGGATTCAGGCTCAAATCCTTTTGGAAGGACACAAGTCTCTATCTCTATCTCTCTCTCTCTATATATATGTGTGTGTGTGTGTGTGTGTGTGTGTGTGGTAGAGTTACAATACACATAGGTGTAACTAAGTTAACTTACACACACCTCTTCTATCACACAAAAAATATTTTTTTAATACCTTGTGGGGACCACTCACATTAATTTTTGTTTGTATCTTGATTGAGGGAAAACCTGCACACAGAAAATACAGAATTTCAAGAATACAGAACAGAAGTGCAAGTGCTCAATGCTACCTGGCTATGCGGGTCGTGATCCACAAGGAGGGTGTAATGCCCCGATCCTGCAGGTACAAGCACGTTATAGCGACGTACATACGCAGGACGGGGATACCCTCACGTACGTACGCTAAGCCTCGGTACAGGAAATAACCTTTATATATACAAGAGTTTCAGTATTAAATAAGTACAAGAATACCTATAAAAAGAGGTTAGTGCTCATAACAGATATAAAAACAGTGATAAATAAGATAACAGAAACAAATCACAAAGATACTTATGAATGGTCTCGATGATGAGTCTCCTATGTGAATCCAATAAACTATCTGACAATACGATGACTCGGATCTCCAACCTGGGCACGCAAACCCAGAGTCGTCAGAAAGCGACCTATTGAGCGGTAAAATGAAGGAAGCAGTACTATATACTACAATAGTACAATCACGATAATATATAATAGCAATCAATACCTAGTATGTTATAACAGTATTATCTATTAGTATTATAAAATCATCATTACCTAGTATGTTATTCGTATGTATCTAAACAATAACCTGACAGTGTTCGTGAGAAACATGAATAATCTCACTAATGTCATTAGTGTACAAGAATAGTGTGTGCACGAAGAATATATATGGAATATAAAATACATGAAATGCAGAATATATGTGTATATGAGTAGTATGCTACTACAGAAAGTGTAATATGTATCAGGAAGTGGAATGAAGTATACAAGTCACATGAGTAACATGATAGTGGATAAAGTATCAGGAATAGTAACAAGTAAACGAAACAATAGTATAAATGTATCAGGCAAGTCATGTTTTTTATACAATAACAACAATCAGTACCACCTGGTATTTTAATCAATCTCTTCTAGTGTTTCATACCACTGACAGTTCATACTGGAGCCCGCACTCCAGTCGAACCCATCCGGACATAGCATACGGTACCATTATCCAAACGAGAGAGTGACCAAATAACAAGTGTTCCCGACATCACTATTGTTTATACCTGTTTTATTATGTTACTTGGAAACCAAATGGTCGAGGAGCTTTTATCGGGTAGGTGTATCCCGTGCATACCTGAGACCACGACCTTAAACGGACCCCTGGCTGCTGAGACCAGAGCCTTCCGTTAAGAGGGGAGCACGAAACGGGAGCTCATGGAGCTATATACAATCGGTAGGCAGCACTATCATCCCATGCAGTGGGATAAATATGGATCCAGTACATCCACCCGATAAAATCTAATCAACCGTCAAGTTTCCCCCATCTCTAAGTTATATTTATTATATTTAAAGTACACAGCGTAGCAAGAATAAGTACAGTGCATGGTACATGTAACATAATAACAGGACCTGAGCTCTATTGATAGCATAGAACAAGATAACGGGGAACGGGAAACAATAGATGTGGGATTCCACACATCGCATATTAACATCTCATGTATCCAGTAACAGGAATAGCAATATCAGTAACGGGAAATAATCATGTAACGGGAATACATGAATATGCATGTAGCAATCATATAAACCATGATCTATGCAACAAGAATACATAGACAATCAATACATGTAGACCGGTGAGTATATATAACAGTGGAGTAAGAACATGCAGTAACTGTGCATCGAGTATCTAGGGAACAATGATACAAATATGTGCACTGACAGTATATAGTGAAATGGTGTATCCATATATCAGTGAAGCGTGAAGAAGACATAAATGGTGTCATGTGTAATAGTATCTGTGTAATGATGAGATATGATTAAAATAATAATATCGGTGCAATAGTGCATATGTGTGATATGTTTACAAGTACATAATAACAGTGTTCAGCAAAACAGATATCCACGTGCACTAGTAGTGTCCCCTGTCCCGTGCTCTAGCGTATCTGTGTAACTGTAATACATGTACTAGAAATACAAGGTAAGCGTCTAAGTGTCGTCAGTGGGTTGGTACGGTGGCTATACCACATAGTTAAATGTCAGATATTTTATTTATAATAAGTACAAGATATTATTCATATGATAGGTATCACAAAATTATTTTTAAGTATCAATTTATTCACTAATAACTTATTAGTCTCGATATTTAGACATGTCATCTATTTATAATAATTCAAAATATAAAATAAATTATGATATTGCTTAGGTTTAAAGAACAATCAGATATATGCTTACCTACAGTGATTTATCGGTACTTACATTGTATTAAACATTTTTATAATGCTTTACTGATAATCAAGATATATTAAATAAAGATATCAACCAATGTCATGAAATACAATAAAATAGAATTTATAAAATAAAAACACTCACAAACTATCCATGGAAAGGTAGCTCTCTTTCTCACGATCACAACGGTTCCAGGATCGTCCAAATCGAACTCCGGATGTTCCAAATATTGTCCGAACGCTAGAAACCATATAAAGGGAGGTTAAATATGTAATTAAGAAGAAGAAGAATGCAACAAATATAATTTAACATGGGCTTTTATGAAATTTTACCTTGATGGGTTTAAGAATGGGTTTGGGCTCTTAACGGGTCGGGTTTGGATCCAATACCCAAACCCATAACTTCAGTCTAATGGGTAAATGGGTTATCGGGTTGTTATCGGGTTGGGTCCCAACCCAATAAGGTTATTGGGTTCGGGTTTACACCCGAACCCAATCTAATCGCACAGCAGCAGCAGCGCTTGCTGCTGCGTGTGCTCTGGCCGCTGGCCGGCGGTGAGGGAGACCCGCCGGCGACGGTTAGTGAGAGACGGAGAGGGAGAGAGAGAGAGAGAGAGAAGAAAAACAGGAAGAAGAAGAAGGAGAAGAAAAAGAAAAGAAGAAAAAGAAAGGAGAAGGAGAAGAAGATGAGGAGGGGTGGCGGCCCAGCTTGGGGGAGGCGCGCCGGCCACCGGCCGCGGGTCCCCCTAGAACAGAGATGGAAAGAGGGAGAGAGACAGTGAGTAAGAGAGGAAAAAGAGAGGAGCGGGAGTTAGAGAGAGAGAGTTTGAGAGGGAAGAGTGAGAATTAGAGAGGGAGAGGGGGAGAGAAAGATTTTTAAAAATAGGAGAGAGAGAGATGGCGGTGGGAAAGGCGGTTGGGTTAAGAGGCTGTGGAGAGATGTCTGGAAGAAAGGAGAAGAAAAAGAAGAAAGAAAAAAAATAAAAAAGAATATTTTATTATTATTTTATTGGGCCAATATAGCACTAGTTCTGAATTGTTCCCAAAAATTCTGTAAAACAGCAAATATTACGCGGCGGAGGAAAGTGAAATCGGATTCTAGAAATATTGTCTTGTTTGCAAGTTAGAAATCTTGGAGTATATCGCCGATATCGGGCGACACCGGTTTAGCCAGATTTTTGATATATTTAGAAAAATCTCCAAAAATATCAGAACGTAAATAATATGATTTTAAGACACAATGTGAAAACAGATTCCCACAATTCTACTCAATTTGTGAAATAAAAATCGTGGAGCCGATTATCGGTATCGGTCGACACCAACTGCGGAGATTTTTCAAAATAATTCAGAAAAATTTCAGAAAATTCTGTAAAATTTAAAATATTAAAAAAATGATATTTGAAACTGAAATCGGCTCAATCTGACTACCAGAAGAGTCAAATCAATTTTTTTATGTTGTATCCATAGTTCGAAATATCGGCCGAGTCGGATACGACTCGGCCGAGTCGTATCCGACTCGGCCCCCTCCGAGTCGTATCGGAGGCCTGAGTCGATCGAAGTTCGCCGAGTCGACCCGAGTCGGGTCCGAGTCGGACCCGAGTCGGGTCGACTCGGCGTCCGTAACGAAGCGCCTTTAAAGGCGCTGAGGGAGAGAGATCAAATCTGATCTCTCTCTCTCTCTCCCCCCCTCGCGTCGCCCTCCGTCCCCCCGCGTCGCCTTCGCCGTCCCCCCGGCAGTCGTCGCCATCGCCGTCGCCGGCAGTCGTCGCCGTCGCCGTCTGCAGGTATTTCTCCCTCTCCCCCTCTCAGTCTCTCTCTGTGCCTCTCTCTCCCTCTCTTTCTCCGTCTCTCTCTCCCGCAGCGACTGTCTCTCTCTCTCCGTCTCTCTCTCCCCGGCAGACTCTCTCCCTCTCAGTCTCTCTCTCTCTCTCCGTCTCTCTTTGTCTCTCTCTCTCTCTGTCTCTCTCTCTGTTGGACTCTCTCTCTCTCCCCCTCTGTATCTCTCTCTCCCTCTGTATCTCTCTATCGGACTCTCTCCCTCTCCCTCTCAGTCTCTCTCTCTCCCTGTCCCTCTCTCTCTGTCCCTCTCTCTCCCTCTCAATCTCTCTCTCCCCCTCTCCCTCTCTCAGTCCCTCTCTCTCCCTCTCTCAGTCTCTCTCTCTCCTCCTCTGTGTGACTGTCTCCCTCTCTCCCTTCTGTCTCAGTCTCTTTCCCTCTCTCTCTGTTCCTCTCTCTCTCTCCCTCAGTTTAATTTTGATACATGAATTTTGATATCTACAATTTTTTATGATTTGTCATGAATTTTTCATAATTTTTTTGGCGTTCTATGTAGCGTTTTGCGCGTATCGTCCGAGTCCGATCCGAGTCACTGAGATCGATCCGTCTCGGTGCCGGCCGAGTCGGCGGCCGAGACCGAGACTTTGAACCATGGTTGTATCGAGTACTAATATTGTGATACGTACATCAGGGATCAGGGGGTTACAGAGGGACTAGCGATGGAATCTTTTTGTTTGTTCTCTTTAGTTCTTCTTTCAGTTCTTTAAAAAAAAAGAAAAATAAGTTATGTTAAATTTTTAAGAAAGTAGTAGATTGAGAAGGTGGAGAAAAATAGAAAATGATTTTCTACAAAGAAAGTGTAAAATAATGAATAGAGTTGAGAGATGGTGATGTTGGTGATCTAACTAAAAATTAAAAGAAAGAAAGTTAAAACCTAAAAAATACTTAATTACCTTTTCGGGGCGCCTGCTTACATTTGACCCGTATCAACGTGTATCTTTATTTGAAGGCGAGCGAAATATGTTTAATAGGATCTTCTTTATTCTCGATTTACACTATGAAATAAAGGGGCAAGCTACACTATCATTGGAATGGCTATCCATCACCATAAGCCATCAACGACGCTTGCAAGGGCAAGGCAACTTTGAGGCTATCGGAGTCATTTGGATTCACAAACACAGAAGAGGGAACCAAACAAAAACAAGAGTAAAGAAGAAAAGAAACTTCGATTTGATTCAAATAACAATGAAAGAAAAGATTTACTTACACCGGTGTCACTCTTAGTACAAGTTTTGCTCTCATTCCTCCATGAAACTCTCCTCTCCTCTCAGTTACATAAATAAAACAAAATTTACATAAAAAAATAAAAAAAACTTAAGTTACAAACTACAGAATAGCCTAACTTTTACTCTCTGCTTCGTCGCCATTTTGCCTCTGATGTGTGGGGGTATTTATATGGAAAAAATGGATTAGAAAACGAGTGGAGAGATAGGGGAGCTGGCTATTTCTGAATTTGAATCCTCCCTTTATCTCCAAACTTTAATTTGACGTGGAAATTCAATTCTGATCTGCAACATATTAGCATGTTGATTGTTGAATATAACTTATCAAATGATAGAATTAGAAACAATGATCAACGTTAGAGTTGTAGCCTTTTAAGTCTTCTTTCTGAATCATCTTGAATCATCAGATTTGAATTTCGGTAGCGAAATTATGATTAAAATACTAAAATGGATTCAGTCTAAATCCGAGTCTAAATTGTTTCATCTCATCTATTGATCTTATCTATATCCATTTATCATTTGGATTTTGAGCTTTAGATTTGACGATTTACCTCTTTATCCTCAGCGAAACCGATAGGGTCTTATTCTAATTCGTTTTTTCTTTAAATTTAGATGATATTATCTCATCTGATATTCCCGGTCTTCAGATAAGATGGCCTTTAAAGCCTCAGGATTAGAATCGATCCCCTTTCTATTGAATGTCTGGATTTAATTTGGATAAATCTGTCAATCTCTTCATTTTTTCCTTAATTACGCTGCACACCATTAAACATGAAAATACATTAAATAATAGAGATTTATTTAAATATAAATGCAGAAATGTGACACATATAGTATGAAAATATGTAATGCACGTGTACGATCGCACCCCCACCGCTATCTTTTGCTCGTCCTCGAGCAAATAAAAAATATAAATTCAAACTAGCCTAACTCACTTTCGTAGGAATCACGGTTGCACTTAGCACTTGCAACAAGCCGTTAAACCTCTAGGTTATCCCTAGAGGACGAGTTTTGTCTCGTGAGGGTTTTCAGTTGATTACACCCACAAAATTCATAAAGAAAGAAAAAAGTGTTAGAATTTCCGAAAAGCATTTTGAAAGGAGAGAAAATATTTGAAGTATTATTGTAAGAGTTCAAGTAATCTATAAGTTATAGGGAAATCAAAATTTTCATTCCTAAACTTAGTATCTATTCAAAAACTTGTTATTAATCAAGGTAAGGAATCAAATTATATTTCTCATCTAGTCTATTATTTTACCCTAAATCATATGCACCTTTGTGACAGTGAATTTTTTGACTAAGGGTTCTTTAATTCTTAACTCTTATGCCTTATTTTTTTCTTTTTCTTTATATTTTTGGTGGTATTATTCTTTAGTTCTATTAGGCTTTCTAATCTGTCATGTAATGAGCCTTCAGTCGGTGATACCCAAACCGGACGGTCTTAAGGCACCGGGTGAGAAAACACCCCAAGGACTTAAGGACTCGAGCAAATAAGACCACAAACTAAGAATTTTATTTATAAGGTGCACCGCTTTTACGCGTGAATACTTATGCTTTATGAGGCACAAGTATCCAGCTTAATCAGAGGATATATATTTCTTTTTTTTTAATAAGGCATAAGAATTTTTGTTTTTGAACCCTAAGTGTGTAAATGTATAAAGTATGCATATTTCATCAAAGTAAAAAATCAAGATTAAATTACTTTTTCAAATTTTCTTCCTAATTCTAGAAATCAAAAAATAATCTTATTTTGACCAAGTATAAGAAATCCTAATTATGATTCTCCTATTCTTTAAAATTAACTTAATTTCTTACAAAAAATAGGTCAAAATATTATATCTCTTTTCAAAAAGCTTTTAAAAAGCAAATAAAATGTTAATTTATTATATATATATATATATATATATATATATATATATATATATATATATATATATATATATAAAGAAAACCTATGTTATGTTAGACCCTCCCCCACACCTATCTCATGCATTGTCCTCAATGTATGAATGAATGCATAAATACATGAAAAAGAGGAAAGGGAAGGAAAATATTACCTTAAGGTGGTGGTTCCGGTGGTGGTCGGATTGGGTCAAGCATTGTTACCCAACCAAGATAATGTGGTGGTTCACGGAACCCACTTTTATTGACCTCTTTTCTATGTACATAATTACAATCCCCAATATGAATAGAATCATGAAAGACCCTATCATGAAACTTATTACCTTTACATGACCAGTCTTGAAAAATCATCACGAAGTCATCATGATCTATAACTATGTCCAACAAAAGAATGTGACTTAGTGGAATGGTTGTCTTGGGCTCAAGAGTGATAGGTTCTGTAACCAATACTAACTCAGAAAAATCAACTTTGGGTTCGAGAGAGTCGGTTTTGATTCAAGAGTTGAGTCCAAATCAAAGAATTAAAATTCACATTCTTTCCATTAAAGGAATGTGACTATCCAAATTTGGTTTCAATTTCCAGATCTATAGGTACGGGAATAAATGTTCCAGAAATTGGTCCAAATTGGGTAATGGTACCTGAGTCAACATAGATCCGAAAATGAAAACTGAATCACGAGGTTGGGGATCAGGGTCACATTCACATTCAAGTTCAATCTCATTAAATGAAAAACTTGCCAATTTGTCTAAGGTTTGGGAATTGGTCAAGTTCAAAGTTGTGTGATGAAATTGAGTCTTGATCAAAGTCTCCAAGACATCAAGATTCTTTGTTCCTATCAATATGGGTAGGGCAATCGGGAATGATCAAACATGTGTTAGGTAGAGTTTCCTCATTCTTATCTTTCACTATATTGATATAATGACTCATTTGTGCTTCTAACCTATTGATAGATTGGAAAAAATTATTTTCAGACTGAATCAGGTTTCCATACTCCTATGTGAGTCCATAGGTTCTTCTTCTTGTTGTGGGGCTTGGAACATGGAGTAAGGATCTTGGAATTGGGAGTCTTGTGAGAATTGTGAGTCCATCATTTTCAGCTTTTGTTGTTGTGACTCAATCATGGCTTTTATACTTTTCATAGCTTTAGATTTTTCTTCCATTGGTTGATCATGACTAGAAAAATTATGGACTGAATGTTGGAATGGTAGTTAACAATATGATTCGGGAGAGATGTATCCCTATTGACTCTGTGAAGAATAGTGATGATTGTTCCAGTCTTGTTCATAGTATTAGGACTGGGGCATGTATTGATTCGAATAAGACCAATCCGGCACACTTGGTTAAAGTTATGATATGACGGGTTGGTAATATCCGAAAAAGAGGTCGGGGTATAATATAGATTACCATTAAAATTGGAAAAATTGTTATTATAAGCCATATTACACAAGAAATGTCAAAAATAAACAAAGAAAAACAAACATATAAACAAACAGATAAAAAAGAAAAAAAATCTAGCCTAAATTAGGGTAGACCTAGACGACTCCTAACTGGTTTGATTATCCACAGGGGGTATTTGCAGAATTTGACCACAAGTTAATAGGTCAGGTAGGGGTAAGATCAGTGGAAGGTATCCGTGCCTAAGCAACGAGCCTAATTATGCCAAACAACTGTTATCTGAGGTTTCGTCTCATCAATTCTCAACCTTTGACACTGATTTGGTAAGAGTCAAATTCTAATCAACTTTCCCCTTAGGTCAGTCTCCTATTTGAGTCCGAGATGTCCCTAGGGCCAACGTCTACTCAGTTTTAATTAGGTTTGGGTTAATGAGTGAGGAGATTGTTTGTGGGCTAAGGGAGGGTAATGACTTCCCTTCCTTATCTTGTTTATAGGACAAGCCCTTAATTCATTTAGTGCAGTGCACAAGTATATAGAAAAAGTAACACTCAAGCAATATTTCATACAAGAATGAATCTTATATTAAATGCTATGCACACACGCCTTGGCTCTAGCACTCTTCAACAGTAAATAGAAAATGTAACGAAATAGACATGTGCCTAAATGCAAAGTCTAAATAGTTTTTAGCATTTATAATCAACCTCTGTTGAGTTAGAAATGTACGTACAGTGAGTCAGATAAGAAAATAAATAGTTACATATATTTAAACTTTGCAGTTCAGCCAACCTGCAAAAAATACAGGTTAGTAGTTCACTTAGATTGCCATGGGAATGCAGCAAATCTGAGGGCTTCTAAGCTCTGCTTTCTTGAGCAGTGTCCAGGGCCACTTATATGTCAACTGCAGCAAAAATTTTCTTGTTAAATCTGTACGCCAAAAACAGAGAAGAAAGTTTATCAATAAAATAAACAAAAAAAAGTTACCGTCCCTCCCCATCAACGGCGCCAAAATTTGATTGAGGAAAACCTACACACAGAAAATACAGAATATCAGGAATACAGAATAGAAGTGCAAGTGCTCATTGTTACCGCTATAGCGAGTGGCTATGCGGGTCGTGATCCACAAGGAGGGACTAGCGATGGAAGCTATTTGTAAGTTCTCTTTAGTTCACAAAAAAATGGTTAAAGTTCTTCTTTCAGTTCTTTAAAAGAAAAAGAAAATAAGTTATGTTAAATTGTTAAGAATAGATTGAGAAGGTGGAGAAAATAGAAAATGATTTTCTACAAAGAAAGTGAAAAATAATGAATAGAGTTAAGAGATGATGATGTTGGTGATCTAAACTAAAAATTAAAAGAAAGAAAATTAAATCCTAAAAAATACTTACCTCTTCGGCGCATGCTTACCTTTGACCTGTATCCAGTGTTCTAAATGGCAGTCATAACGGCCGGGAAAATTTATCGGGGATGGAGATATATCAAGGATATATCGGGGATATTTTCAAAAATCGGATGTCAAAATCAGACTGTAAATATATATATTCTTATTTTAAATCGCATCTCAATGAGACAATATGTATAAATTATATCAAGTTACATAAAAATCATACTTATATGTTAAAAAAAAATTAACTCGATAACTTGCATTAAGCCTATGAATCCATAATCACTATCCAAGTGTAGAATCTTCACAAAAGCCACATTGTCACATTGTTCAAATTACCCAAATACCTAATCTAGAAATTGGGTGTAAAACTTTATATCGGGTCCAAAATTGACGAAATTGCGGCCGATATATCGGTTCCATGCCTATTTATCGGCGATTTCAGGTGAAAAATGCTATATCAGTTTGGATGTGCCCAATGTTTTAAATGTCGGATATTAAGGAAATATCGGATGTCGTAATCGGATGTCGGATTTCAGATTTCGGAGATATTTCGGGGCCATTTAGTAAATTTTGGACGTTATGACGGATAACAAATATATATCCTAGATGTTTTAAATAATATAATTAAAAATTCTTATCAAGATAATACATACACAGCTTATGCAAAACTACATAAATATGCTTAGGATATGTATAATTAACTTAAACATTTTGCATATATTCACTAATGCATTGTTAAAATTTCTCAATTGCTCCAACTTTCAAAACCAATCAACATATTGGGTTTTTCCAAAATGTCGGCCGACATTTTCTAAAACGCCATTTCAAATGCGGGTGGGGATGTCGTAGCAGTGAGGGCTTGAAAACGAAATGTCGGCCGACATTTCGGAAATGTCGGCCGACATTTAAAACACTGGATGCTTCAAATCATTGCGGTTAGGTGCCGTAAACGCAATATCGGCGCAATATTGGGGATATTTAGAACACTGCCTGTATCGACGTGCACTTTTGTTTGAAGGCGAGCGAAGTATGAGAAATAGGATCTTCCTCATTCCCGATTTATACTACGAAATGAAGGGGCAAGCTACATTATCATAGAAATAGCTATCCATCACCATAAGCCATCAACGACGCTTGTAAGGGCAAGGCAACTTCGAGGCTATCGGAGTCATTTGGATTCACAAACACAGAAGAGGGAACCAAACAAAAACAAGAGTAAAGAAGAAAAGAAATTTCGATTTGATTCAAATAATAATGAAAGAAAAGACTTACTTACACCAGTGTCACTCTCAGTACAAGCTTTGCTTTCATTCATCCATGAGACTCTCCTCTCCTCTCAGTTACATAAATAAAACAAAATTTACATTAAAAAAACCCTAAGTTACAATCTATAGAATAGCCTAACTTTTACTCTCTGTTTCGTCGTCCTTTTGCCTCTGATGTGTGGGGTATTTATAGGGAAGAAATGGATAAGAAAACGAGTGGAGAGATAGGGGAGCTGGCTATTTCTAAATTTGAATTCTCCCCTTATTTTCAAACCTAATTTGATGTAAAAATTTCATTCTGATCTGCAGCTTATAGGCATGTTGATTGCTGGATATAATTTATCAAATGATAGAATTAGAAATAGTGATCAACGTAAGAGTTGTACCCATTTAAGTCTTCTTTCTAGGTCATTTTGAATCATCAGATTTGAGTTTCGGTAGCGAAGTTATGATTAAAATACTAAAATATATCCAGTTTGAATCCGAGTCTAAATTACTTCATCTAATCCGTTGATCTTTTCTCTATCCATTTATCCTTTTGGATTTTAAATTTCAGCTTTAGATTTGACGATCTCTCTCTTTCTCCTCAGCGAAACCGATGGGGTTTTATTCTAATTCTTTTTTCTTTGAATTTGGATGATATTATCTAATCTGATATTCCCGGTCTTCAGATAAGATGGCCTTTAAAGCCTCAGGATTAGAATCGATCCCGTTTCTTTTGAATTTTTGCATTTAATTTGGATAAATCTGTCAATCTCTTCATTTTCTTCCTTAATTATACTGCACACCATTAAACATGAAAATACATTAAATAGCAGATATTTATTTAAATATAAATGCAGAAATGTGACAAATATGGCATGAAAATATGTAATGCATGTGTATGATCATATCTCACCAAGCAAAATTTTTGTGTGGTGGAAAGAAGTGTAAGTTAACTTAGTTACACCTAGGTGTATGGTAACCTTACCCTCTCTCTCACACACACGCACACACACATAGAGAGGGACTTGTGTCCTCCTAAAAGGATTTGAGTCCGGATCCTTCCCACTCAAATTCAACCATCCGACATTCGAATACAAGATCCACTCCGTTGAAGTTGACCTATATTATTTCAAGTATCTATAAACTAAAAATCAAGTGTTTTTAATATTTTTGGCTCATCCATCAAGCAACGCAAAATGAATGGTTGAAAGTAGTGAGTTGGTTAGTTTATATCTTTAGACATACAAATTCTCGATCCAGCCAATGATCTAAACATTTAAAAACCCCCACAAACCAATTTTTGTTAGGTTTCAAATGTTCTACACTGTTAAACTAACCAACTCACTATTTATGCCGTCCGTTTTTCCATCCATGGTCGAAAGTAGTGAGTTGGTTAGTCTATATCTTTAGACATACAAATTCTCAATCCAACCAATGATCTAAACATTTAAAAACCCCTACAAACTAATTTTTGTTAGGTTTCAAATGTTCTACACCGTTAAACTGACCAACTCACTATTCATGCCGTCCGTTTTTCCCTACATGATGGATGGACAAAAAGTATTCAAAACACTTGATTTTTGGTTTATAGATACTTGAAATAATATAGGTCAACTTCAACGGAGTGGATCTTGTATTTGAATGTCGGAGGGTTGAATTTGAGTGGGAAAGATCCGGGCTCAAATCCTTTTGGAAGGACACAAGTGTGTATATATATGTGTGTGTGTGTGTGTGTGTGTGTGTGTGTATATAGAGTAGTCTTCGTGTGAGAAACTTTCTCACACGAAGACCGTGAGAAAACTATATAAGAGCTTCAATGTGGGTGATCCGAACCGTTCATCTTAATCTATATACTTTATTTAAACTATCAATTAAAAATCACGCGAGTCCGAGCCTTTTTACTCATACAACAAGTGGTTACAAAACAAACGTTATATTCACCATAGAATAAAGATGCCACTTGATGCATAGGTAAAAAAAGTTAGAATCGCGTGATTTTTATTGGTAGTCTAATTAGAGTATGTAAATCAAGATGAACGGTTCGGATCATCCATAAAATCTCTCTTATATGGTTTTCTCACGAAGCTTATTTTGAGAAAGTTTCTCATTTGAAAATTTTCCTATATATATATATATATATATATATATATATATATATATATATATATCAGAAATATGTATATCAGCCGACGGCTGAGATGTATATCAGCCGACGGCTGAGAGTCGCTCTCAGCCTGCGGTGACGTGGCACATTATTAGCCACACTAGGAAGGACGGCCCGCCTATTGAAACAGTTGAAATTATTAAATGCCCCTGCGGTAAAAGATAGTGGATCTGTATAGTTTATTATTTTTTTATATTTCTGACGTTAGTCAATATTGTCACAATTATCTTTTATAACTGCGACCAGACTGCGACCAACTGAATATGAATCGTGTCTTTTCAAGTGCAACTTCATCAAATCACGAAACAAATTTGAATGCTTCTTTATTAAATCTTTTTTTTTGCAAGGTTTTATATATTTTAGGAATGCGCCTAAACTCGTAGTGGTCAATAAAATAATTTCTCAATAGTTAAAAAAAATTTACGCAGATATTATATATTTTAGGAATACGTGTAAGCTGGTAGTGGTCAATAAAATAATTTCTCAGTAGTTTTAAAAGCACTCTTTGTCGCAGTCTACAATTATAATTTTTTTTATTTTTTACATATTGCATGCGAAAAAGGACTGCGACTGTGATTGCAGTGCTTAACGACAGCATGTCGTGGATGATTGTTTTGCTTGGTTAAATGTAATAACAGTGACTAAGAACTGGTACTATAGTCGCAGTTTACGTATTATTTTATATATTTGTTCTTCACTGTGATTGTTGTCTCAGCCGCCTATAAACTATTATTATTATTTTTTTAAATATTGCATGCAATCAAGGACTGCGACTATGGTCGCAGTGTTATAATTTGTGATATACAGTGAAATATACTGATTTGAGAGGATTGCGATTATGTTCGCAGTATCTGTTATGTAGTTTAATTTTAGACTGCGACCATGGTCGCTGTTATTAACTTTATTGAATGCAAAGCGATTAAACTATTTATGACTGGACAGCGACCGTGGTCGCAGTTTCATATGTAATTATTATCTGAGTACTGCGACCATTATCGCAGATAAGATGTAGAAATAATAACTATATGACATACTTTATATATATTTTTAAAAGATGAAAGATTATTTTACAGATAGAAGTAAATTTTATTTATAACATAATATGGTCAGAAAGAGACCTTACAAAAAAAGTGCATTAAAAGCTCTTAAAAGAAGACAAAATAACGTTGAATATCATAAAATCAGGAAATCCTGATCCTCGTCATCCTCACCATTTTAAGCAGATTCGTCGTCTTCATTCTCCTCGTCTTCCTGTTCATCACTTATTTCCTCATCTTCTCCCTCATCGTCTGGCTCGCAGTACTCCTCAGTTTCTTCCTCTTTTTAGGGTGCTTTGGTTCATCGATAAACTCCCAGAATGGATCGTCTCTATCAAGCTCTTCTTCCGATCCGTGTCGAGAAGAACCTGTAAAAGATGTGCTCAAAGAAAGCGAGCCTCCAGCATCAGAGGACATGCTTTCATCAAGCATATCTCTGTAAAGTGGCAGAGGAATAAGTTCCTCCTTACTAAGCCCCATGAAAACTTCATGATCCTCATGAAGAGGAGGATCAGATAAAATATTATTTGATGTAGTGAGATAGTCAAAAGGAGTGAAGTCCAGACTGTTATCAGATTCACTAGAATACCCTGAAAAAAGAGGACCGGTGGGAGAATGATTGAAGTTGAAATCTGAGCGTTCAGAGGAAGAAGATGGGGAAGACATTATTTTCTGAAAGTTTGAAATCAAATTGAAAACGAAGAGCACAAATATCGTTTTTAGATATGAGATAATATATTGGTTACAAGCACTATAAAAAGGTCAATAATGTGAAACAATATGAATAGTAATAATAATTGTTATAGGTGACGGTTGAGTATTCGAAGAAGTGGTAAAAAGAAATTAGATATTTAATTGAAGCAGTTATGGTGGGAGAATCTGAAGAGTTCCTTTTTTCCAGAGGTTTATTATGTGAATTACGAACTAACTTTTTATAGAATATTTTTCTTATATATTTAGATTACGTATGGTGCACATCTTTCTTTTATCGAGATTAATATTAGTGCATCTTTTTTTCGAGACTGTTGTTATATCATGGTAGATAGAATATTAATTACTTCAATTAATTCATAGTAATTAATATAGTATTTTATAAGATGTGATATACGCGGACTGATCTCACGATCGCGGGGATAATCTAATCTACTTTGAAAAACGATCAAAATTTTATTACATAAGGCATGCGAAAAAAGATAGCGACTGTGGTCGCAGTCGTGATATAAAATTGAAAGTTATATATATATTTTTTATTATAGTTTTGAATGTATGTGTACTGCGACCTGGATCCAATTTATAATATATATTAAGAATAAAGCAATTTTTTAGTACCTTAACCGACCATAGTCGCAGTTCATTTTAAAATTGGGTGGAATATTATCCACCCAATCTGCAAATATTGTGGCAGTTACGGAAATATCTGATTTATAAAATATCTGCAAAATTATTAACCATTGTATTTCATTATTTTTTTACTCTGTACATTTGTAATAGAAAAAACAATATACGGCTGCCCCACATTAAATTTCATTTTTTCTATTCATTTCAGTTTCTTTTATTAAACCTATATGAATTGAAAATAACACGAAATAAAATATTTAAAAATTATATTAAAAAATAATAGTTTTTTTATGTTTTACGCATGTTTTTTACTTTTCACTGCTGCTGTTTATTTCTCATTATCTTGATCCATTTTTTTTTCCATTATAATTTTGATGTAGTAGAATTAGGAATTTATAACTGTAGATATATTCAATATAAAATTCTCTGTAAATTACAAATATTTTAGGAAAAATTTTGTTGTGGATGAGTTTTTGCTAGTTTAAAAGTAAACATGGGTATTTTGGTCAATTTAATTGACGATTTTTTCTGCGGGATTTTTTTGATTTTTTTGGTTCCTACACGCTGCGACTGATGTGTAGTATATATTCGACCACGTCACCGCCGGCTGAGAAACTCTCGGATTTTTGTGAGACCTTTCATGCGGGCCATCAGATCTAATGGATCAAATTAAATAAAATCAGATCTCTATCAGATCCGATGATTCACATAAAAGTTCTCACAGAAATCCGTGAGAACGGTTCTTAGGGGATCAACTCAATATATATATATATATATATATATATATATATATATATATATATATATATATGTATATATATATATGTATATGAACTATATATCTACAGTCATGTTGTGGTATCTTAAAAAATGACATGTTGGACATGGAGGCCAGACACTTAACGCAATGCAAGGAACAGTCTCCAGGATTTCTCTCATAGCGCATGGTGGTTGTGTCAACTTACATTGTATGTTGGATGGCGTCACAAGTAGCAGCTGCAAAAAGGAACTCGTTCACACAGCGGTGTTCATTCTTTCTGACTTGTCGGGAAAAAAAGGACTGAACTCTATTGAATGCTGGTACAGTATTCAAAAGCAGAACTCATTCTCATTGAGTCGAGTAGAGGAGAGAGCTCATGCTCATTTAGGGCCCTTCTCACCTTTGCCAGCAGAAACAAAAGCTATGGCCCAGCTCACAGAATACAGAATACTCCTTAGAGTTGAGTCTTTTGTAGTGCAGTTGCCGAAACATAGAGTACCAGCTCGAAGAAAGCAGCCAGAAAGGCACAGGTTCCTGTTCAAAAACTACAGGTGAAATGCCAGTGAACATGCATGTAACCATCAGTAGCTAGATCAGTTATCACTATTGATAACAATTGTTTGGTAACCACTATTGGTGCAACAAAGATGGAGAGGAAAGTGATTGGAGCATTGGTAGAGTATTTTGCTTGTGATTTCTGATACAGGGGGAGAAAATGGGAGCTTTATGCCTTACTGGCTCAAAAAATAACTAGATGAGAAGCTTGGCGGTATCTTAAAATTGAAGATAATCTTATTCCAAACTGGTTGTATGTGTGTGAAATTTTGTCACTAAATTGGAAGAGAGAATATAAGTTTAAGGCAAAAGCAAAACTTGGACACCTTGATCGACTGGACTTCTTGTTGAGTTCATGCTTTTGCTTGCTTACTTTTGTTGTCTCCAGCACTTGACAATATAAACATGAAGATCGACCAGAAAAATTCAGTATGAGGTATTATTGTAGGCAAAACTTATACCGTATTATTCTGCGGTTAAGCTTAATCTAAATGCAGACAATTCTTTGGTGCCATCAATCTCAAGATCATGCCAAGCACGCGCAGCCACCCATCTCCTCGACAGGGACGAGAGAATCCTTTCATTCAACCTTGGAGCTCGACGCTTCTCTTGAGCAGGATTCTTCATTCTCTTCATTCGCATCTCTGAAAACAGCTAAGGGAATGAACTACTTGTTAAAAAGATGTACTCGAAGTTAGTGTAAATTGTGTTGTTTACGAGCATGGCTGCCGATGTTCGGTATGCCAGGGGGTCGGCTGGATGGCCGCAACAGGGAGTTCGGGGGGAATGGACACCGGTGGGTCCACGGGCGCCGTTCAATCGCGACTACGACGGTGAAGGATGGGATGAGGGGCATCTGTCACCACTGTGGTTGCAGAGGCCACTGGAAGACGAGGTACCTCTCCGGCCTATGTTGTTTCGCCTGCGGCAGACAGGGCCACCGGGTGAAAACTTGCCCTTCTCGGTCTGAGAGCAATGGGTTTATGAATTTTCAGTACGATGGGAATAAGGTGGGGGGTTTCTGCTGCCGATGTGGTGCAGACGAGTGTCGTCGACGGCCGGAGAGACAGCGGGGAAGTGCGAGTCCGTCTCACCAAGGAGATGGTGTCGAGGATCGTTGAGGGAAAAGTCCTCACTATGCGGAAGAGGTCGACGTCAGTTCCAGCTCGAGGCCGAGCAGCGCTCAGGCGATCAGCAAGGGATAGACATCACGAGGGTCAGCGGAGAAGGTCGATGGGTTCATCGGCGACACTGGGAACTTCGGGGTTGCGTTGGGCTGGGAAGTGGGTCGATCGGAGAGTGCCTCGAGGGGTCAATCGGGGTCAGAGAGGTCATTTGAGTTCCCAGTTATTAATGTGGCGATGGGGGAATTAGGCTCGACCTCCTTTGCATCGCTGGCGGTGTCGTTGACATCACCGTCTAGAGTGGGGGACCTCTCATCGTACTCCGACTAGGATTGGACCCGGATCCGATAAGGGGAGGAGCTCCGTTAATTAGGCCGAAGGATATTGGGCTTTCTAAGCCACTTTAATATGTCTACCAATGGGCTTGCTACGAAGAATGGGCCTGTGAACAGTAGGCTTTTAAAGCACACTGAAGTTAAACTGGCTAGCCCAAATGAAAATGTGAATGGGGAAGGGATTTCTATGGAAGGGCACCGCCAAGGGAGCTGATGCTAATGAGGATCTTCTTGATGTTGGGCACCACTCTCTGGATGTGCTTCTTCGGAACGGGCCATGCCTACATTCTCAAGGCCTGATTCTGGATGAGGAGTTCTTTTTGAACATGGTGGAATAGAGAGCTCAGGGGTATTTCCAAAAAGATTTTTTTTTTTTTTTTATCAATTCCCTTGTCCCACTAACAGAATGGAGTCGCAAAAACCCAATAAAAAAAAAGAAGGGTACAACAAGCCGCTCAAGTTCGTTGCGTTGACTTGGGGTCTTTGCCTAAAGAGGGATTGGAGGGGCGACCATGGATGGAAGGAGAACCTGCCAAAACCGTGGTGGGAGATTTTTATTGGTGCGCGACTTGATGGAGTGAGAAGGATGGAGATTATCAGCGGAGGAGTGCTGCGAATCGGGCTACACTGGATTTAGCGGTATTCGATTGCGTTGGCACAATGGAATTGGTGGGATTCTTCGGCGGCTTCTTTTTGGGGAATTCGGAGGGAACGTAATAATCGAATTTTTAACAATTTGGCTAGATCTGTCAATCAAACTTTTTATGTTTGCTCTTATTTTATTTCTGACTGGAGCAATCTCATTTCAGGCAGGCAAGAGAGAGGGTTAGGCGGAGGCTGGATCAGCTTCCGGTGGGTGATGGTTCCGATAGCCACTTTGGCATTTCCTTAGCTAGGGATCTTGGCACCGACTCTGTTCGCATGTGACCTACGTTGTGATGGAATTCCAATGTTTTTTTTTTCCCCCAATGCTTGCGGTCGGTTGTGTCGATTTTCCTGCATAAGGATATGTGATTGTTTTGTAGTTGTGTTTTCATTGGTCGTTTATGCTGTTTTTTTCCTCTCACTTTGCACCTACATAAGCATGTTGGTGTGGGAGATTTTTGTTGCGGATGTTCCTTTTAACTTTTTTAATTAAAATCTTTTTAATGAAGCGTGAGAAGCCAATCGGGTTCTCCATTTTTTTTCTAAAAAAAATTATGACTTATCCTCTAAAGCTTTAAGTTATTTATAAGTTACAGAGGCATGGAGCGCGAGAAAGAAACTAGAAATACACGATGTTGTATGTCAATTTTCAGGAGATTAATATTCTCAACATTCATCATATACAGCTAGTTTTCTGCAATATTTCCAACAGTAATGAGTTGGTATTCCAATTTAGTTTGCAAAGAAAAAGTGAAAAATATATATCGTTCCATAATGCATGAAAACAAAATATGAGAAATCTAATAATTTGATAAATTTAAATAATTCAAGTATTGGCCATCATTTAAAGATTATTCTGAATATATTATTTCTAGATATTTTCCATAAAGAAAAAAGAAATGAAACAATAAATTCAATTATGTATTATTTTTGGAATTCCTACACAGAGAGAGATACTGGGGCCCCCGATTATTGGATCTGCATCCGGGCGCGTGCCCTTTTTGTTGAGAGCCGTCGGATCTCAGTTCTCCGCGCTCTTGACTCTTTCCTTTCGTTGCTTCAAAGATCCGAACAAAGGGGAATCACGTGCCCCTATCTCCACGCGGGTCTCAAAAATCGGAAGCGGGTCCAGATCCGTTACCCAACAGAATTCTAACTTCCAAAAAAAGAAAAAAAAAAAGGACAGTATTAGTTTCATATCCAAACTAATAATGGCAGTAAAATTTCAGTTTTCAAAATCCGCATCCACCACGAGTGAATGGATCGGGCTAACGGGTTAGCGGGTAAAATTGAGAGCCCTAGCAAAAGGCCACGTGGCCGCAGTGCCGCGAAGGAAGGAGCATTTTCAGAGAGAACTAGTAACAAGAAATCATGGACCCCCTTTGGCTTTTCCCATTTAAATCCAATCCTTTCTTGGATTTTCCCATCTTTTTCTTGTTGAGTCCCGTTTGTTATTCTCTTCTCTTCCTCACAAACTTCTCTTAAAGGTAAGTTTCATCCTCTACCTTTTCTTTTAAACCTTCATTTGGTGGTGCTAAAATTGATATATATATATTTTTTGTCATGAAAATTGGGAGATCTTTGTTTATATTCTTCGATATCTTAGTATAAATTCGTATTGTCTGCGTTGGTTTTTTTTTTTTTCTTTTCTAAGATTTTCATGCCATTATTAGATCTAGGAGGGCGAGCACATGCATTGGCTTTATTTAATTTATTTATCTCAAAAGAGACTGTTTTTGATTTAATCATACAAGTGTCATTGTAGCACGAGAGGAACGATAAACAAAAAAAGTTTTCTGCCCGTCATTAAATTTCTTTTAATGAAAACATTCCTGAAAAACATCATGAAGAGAACAAGAAATTTCTCACGTCAAAAAGAGACAGATCGGCAGAACAAATTACTCATTCTCAGAATGTGGCATATATATAGTTTAGAATACATCAATAATTTATCTTATTCCTACCATTATTGATCGATTTGGTTAAATCTATACTATCCGAATCTCTATGTAGTTTGTACCCAAAACTAACCCTAATTGTATATATTAAATGAATTTTAATTATATTTAAAATGAATCCTAAACTTAACTGTATATTCCATCTTTCTTTCTTCTGATTCTCTTCTGATTCAATCAAATGCATATCCTAATTTCAGATCAAATTCGACAATCTTCCTCATCAGATCAAACTTTGTATCCTAATCTTAAATCAAATTCATAAAGAAAAACGTCTCTCTCTTTCTCTTAATTTAAACTGAATTCTTTCTTTTCCTAATTTCATATCAAGTTCATAGACAGAAATTTTCTTTATCCTGATTGAAAACAAATTCAACATCAAGAGTAAAGAATATGATAGATTCAACCCTAGGTTTTCCTAATTTCTAACTAAATGTTTCTGCCCTCCATCTTGATTAGAATAGTGGCATGCAATATATCTTAGGTCATTTTCAAGCCATTACTTCAAAATAGAGTAGTTTTTCATTGAAATGGAGTTGACGTCATACCAAATTTTCTCTTCAACTCTAACCCCTTGCTCCAAATGTTACTCTAAAAGAATATTTCTTTTATATTCTCTTTTTATAAATTCCCAACAATTAATCTATTTCACCAAATAATATTAGACTATCTTAAAAAAATTAAATAAAAAAAAATCTTTGACTATTGCTACAGTGCTGCACCAAATATGATGCAACGTTAAAGCAAACTTCAAAATGGAGTTAGCATTTTGCACCGAGTTGGAGCACAAATTTGACATCAAAATGAAGTTTTAGTTCATTTTGTCGCTGGATTGGAGGTCACTGGATTGGAGATGCCCTTAGCTTTTCCACTTTCACACTGATACTAAATTTTCTGAAACAAGTGTTAAATGATACTTTCTTGTATTCCTATAGCTTGTCAAATTTGTATCTCTTTTCCTATTGGACATATTGTACACCAGATTAATTCAATGAGACCAGAGAATATCTCTTCAACTATCAGTTCCAATTGTGTTGGCTATGCACTAGTGATCTGAGTTCAAGCAATCTCTATTTTGTAACAATGCAGATGGCTGATACCTTCCTCTTCACATCAGAATCCGTCAACGAGGGCCACCCCGACAAGATCTGCGACCAGGTCTCGGACGCCATACTCGACGCCTGCCTCGCGCAGGACCCCGAGAGCAAGGTGGCATGCGAGACCTGCACCAAGACCAACATGGTGATGGTGTTCGGCGAAATCACCACCAAGGCCAAGGTCGACTACGAGAAGATTGTCCGCGACACATGCCGCGGCATCGGATTCGTCTCTGCCGAGGTTGGCCTCGACGCCGACAACTGCAAGGTCCTCGTCAACATCGAGCAGCAGAGCCCTGACATTGCGCAGGGAGTGCACGGTCATCTCACGAAGAAGCCTGAGGAGATTGGTGCCGGTGATCAGGGGCATATGTTTGGTTATGCTACTGATGAGACCCCCGAGCTCATGCCATTGACTCATGTTCTTGCTACCAAGATTGGCGCCAAGCTCACCGAGGTTCGCAAGAACGGGACCTGCAAATGGGTCAGGCCCGACGGCAAGACTCAGGTTTGCAATGAGCTCTCCAAATTCGCATACTTAGAGTCTGATGATTCTTACTGTTTGAAAAAATTGCAGTCAGAAATTAATTTTTTGTTTGCAAACCTCTAACTACCACTTAAACAACTAAATTATGCGGCAAATTGCTGCTTCAGGTGACTGTCGAGTACAGGAACGACAACGGCGCCATGGTCCCTCTCCGCGTCCACACGGTGCTCATCTCCACCCAGCACGAAGAGTCCGTCACCAACGAGCAGATCGCGAAGGACCTGATGGAGCACGTGATCAAGCCGGTCATCCCGGCGAGCTACCTCGACGACAAGACCATCTTCCACCTCAACCCCTCGGGCAGGTTCGTGATCGGTGGGCCCCATGGCGACGCCGGCCTCACCGGCCGCAAGATCATCATCGACACCTACGGGGGGTGGGGGGCCCACGGAGGCGGCGCGTTCTCCGGCAAGGACCCCACCAAGGTGGACCGCAGCGGGGCCTACATTGTCAGGCAGGCCGCGAAGAGCGTGGTGGCGTCCGGCCTCGCGAGGCGGTGCCTCGTTCAGGTCTCGTACGCCATCGGCGTGGCTGAGCCGCTGTCGGTATTTGTGGACACTTACAAGACTGGCAAGATCCCGGACAGGGACATACTGGGGCTCATCAAGGAGAGTTTCGATTTCAGGCCGGGGATGATCGCCATCAACCTCGACCTGATGCGTGGCGGCAACTTCAGGTTCCAGAAGACGGCGGCGTACGGCCATTTCGGACGCGACGATCCCGACTTCACCTGGGAGAAGGTCAAGATCCTGAAGCCCAAGGACTGATGACAAGATCAAGTTAGCAGTGAAGAAAAGGGATACACACCAAATAAAATGGCCCCTGGTATTGTTTGTTCACTGCCTCTTGGTGTTCTGCAAGTGAAGTTAGTTTTCCTGAGACATCAGTGGAGAGCAGCAGTAGTAGGAGGTGCATGATTAGGAGAGGTCAGATAGTGCATATTCTGCTTTCTGGTTCTTTTCTGTGTCTTTTAGTTCTTTTTTGTTGTTTGATTGTGTTGTGATTCATTGAGAAGATTGTGTCAAAATGCCAATCTTGTTGGCTGTTACTGTTTCTGTACTTCATTATAACCCTGTGAAATCAATTTCTTGTGAGTGATTAATTCTTTACATCATTTCCAAGGAGGGTAAAGTTTGTTTTGGGGGCCAATAATTCTTTAAATTATTTCTATGTGGGTGAGAATTCATTTCTTAGGCAGAAAGTGTTCACTATGATTCATTTCCTAATGTGAACTTAGAGATGTAATTAGTTGTGGTAATAAAAATTATCAATCAGAAAATGTGATATTCATTAGGGAAAATTGTTGTTATGTCCCCAGTGAGTTTGAATTGTGTCAAAAACTTCTTGAAGTTTCCATGTGTGCCAAAAAGTCTTGCAATATCAGTAATTGTTCATCTGAGTATATGTATACGCTAATTGTATATATATGGGTAAATGTGGGTGGTTAAAAGTCCAAAACATCCATATTGTCAAATTTGTTCCCTCTCATCTGTGTACTATTTTAATAAAAAAAAAGGGGAAGAGCAGAAGAAGAAGAGCAGCCTAGATTGTAAATCACCTAGAGTGGGGGTGAATAGGTGATGGCTATACTAATTGGCAAATAATGTGGAATTAAAATTTACTTGCTAGCAACCTAGAAAATATCAATCGCAACACAAGGAATACTTACAAATAAATAAACAAGATAAGTGTGCAAGTAAGTAAAGAGAGATTAGAGTGAAGAGAGCAAGAGTAAGCAATCGCAAACACGATGATATGTTCTGAGGTTCGAGCCACTACTCTACATCTCCGACTTCAACGCTATGAAGAATTTTTTCACTATGACCGATCTCACAGATCATCAACCGTTACAAGTTCTCACTAAAGCTTAATGGACTCATAAGTCCTCTCTCACGGTGCCACAATACCAACCACGGAGTTCACTAGCTCACTTGAGGCTGCAACATTTACAACTTCACAATAGAAGGAAATCAGTGATCTTCTCTTGATCACAAAAGACTCATAAGTACAATTCTTTAATCAAGATAAGGAAGTGAAACTCTTTGGGATTGTGTAGTGGAAATAGCTTGTAAAGATGTAGAGGGAAGGCTCAAGCTAAAAATCAAGTGTATGGAATTTTGGCTCAATTGGAAATCTTTTAAGGAAAAGAACTAAAACTTGATTTTGATGATTAAATCTTGTTGTAAATTTGTAAAAACTTGTTGATGGGTTTTTCAACAGTCTCACTTTTTATAGTGGATGAAAATATGAGGAGGAAACTCAATAGAGTCATTGGGAAAGGACCCAGAAAAAGACAAACAGAAAATTAGTCGATGGAGAAAAATCAGAAGGAAATCTTTCTGTCGGACGACCGCCAACGGTCGGATTTCCGACCGTTGGGGATAGCGGTCGACCGGTCGGTCGACCGTTTGTCCCGACCAGAGAGCAAAAGGCTCTCTATCGGTCGACCGGTTGATCGATTGTGACCAAACCGAGAACAAAACCATTGCAGTCAGTAGACCAAACGGTTGACCAAAGTGCATACAAAGGACTTGGGAAAATCTTATGCATGTCGGTCGACCGGTCAGTCAACCGACCTAGGACCAAAAGCTTGTTTTGTAAATCTTTTTGAAGTCAAACTTTTTCTGACGAAAATAAACTTTGGTTTTAAATACAAAATAAAGTTTTAAGGACTTGATAGAATCAGTGTGTGATCATGGATCAACACAAAATAAAGATAGAACTATATTTTGTAAAAATACTTTTCTAAATTGAAAACTAATTTTTTCGAAACTTGAATTTTGCAAACGGAAAAGAGAAAAGTTTTGAACTCTTTTCAAAAACACTTAGGAATATGAAAGGGGTGTGTGTGTGTGTGTGTGTCAATCTCAAGAGTTATCAACCCATATTATCTTGGTTTTAACAAATGACTATAAATCCAATCTAAAATGCAAAAAGTAAAAATACAAATCTTGTACGGTCTTCTCTTGCAAACTTGATCCTTGAGCTTTTCTATGTGCTTAGGCTTTGAGATCGACATCTTTTATGACTTCAAAAGGTGAGTCTTATGGTGAAGTTACGATGCAACATGGTGTTAACTTGAAACTTATTTAAACAAAATTATTAGAAACATAACTACATATGTTTTGTTATCATCAAAACTAGGGTAAATGGCCTTTGGGCCAACAACCTTCCCCTTTTGATGATGACAAAACACATGGAGTTATCACAAATAATTAGGTAAGAGACTTCAAGTAAAATTCCCCCTAAACACATGCATATATCAAATGTGACATATAAACAAGATGGATTTGTTGGCCCAAAGGCCCATCACTCTAGTTTTGATGATGATTAAGTCATGTAGTTATAGTACTAATTGTAGCACCCCATTCCCGGCGTACGTACGCAGATGTGTGTTCCAAAATTTTTTCGACCGTATTATTCAATTTTCTTCCTGTATGTATTTATGTGTTGTGATTGCTTATATTATTGAGTATCTGATCTGGATTCTCAAACCTAGAGTAAGCCCCGACTCGGACCGAGAACCCGGTACCAGCCAGTAGCCCGATTTGACTTTCTGATAGTCCGATTTGATCGATTTCAGTTTCAGACACTGTTTTCTAATATTTTAGATTTTTCATGATTTTCTGAAATTTTTCAAAATTTTTCTGCAAAATCTCCAAAACCGGGGTCGGTGGGCATCGCTAACTGATTCTCGGATTTTTAGTTTTCAAACGGATTGAATTTTCAAAAACGGATTTCACGGTACTTCTTAGAATTTCATTTTTTATCTAAAAATATTTTTGAGATTTTTCTAAATTTATCAAAATTTCACCGATTCTGGTGTCGGCCGGTATCGCCGGAAGATTCCAAGATTTTTAATTTGAAAAGTACATTGCATTTCTTGAATCTGATTTCACCAGGCATCTTAGAATAATATTTGATATCTTTGAGAATTTTTCGGAACAATTCTGAAATAGTCAAATTTTCGCCTTATTAAAATAATAATATTTATTACCGGTCTTATCTTTTCGTACTTTCTCCTTCCCTACTCCCCTACTTTGTACTTTCAAAAATTATAATAAATAAATTATTTAATAATAAAATTTTAAACTATTTTATTATATTTTTCTTATTAAATTTTTTCCCTTTTTCTTTAATTTTCTTTCTTTTCTTCTTTTCTTTCTTCTCCTTCACTCCAACACACATGCCCTGCACCCCAACCACCCCACTGCTGGCTGCTGCAAACACAACAGCATGGCTGCTGCAAACACACAGCAAGCAAGCCCCATTCTCCGATCATCCCCATTCATCATAACACTTCCAATTCTCCTCTATTAAACCATCCATTTTCCTTTTCCCTTTTCAATTCTAATTTTCAACTTCATCTCCTTCAAACAAAAACAAACACCTCCACTCAACCGCCGCCTCCACCATCACCACCACCACCGCCGGCCACCCTAGGCCGGCCACCCACTCCCCCACAACTCCTCTCCACTCCACCACCTTCTTCACTCTCCATCAACCACCAACCACCATCAATTTCATCATAACCCATCACCACCACCTCACTTCCTCCTCCAAAATTCACCATCACATCCACCAATTTCACCACTCTAACCACCTCATCATCTCCTTCTCCTCATCTAACTCTCCAACACCACCAATCATCACCACCACCACCACAACCACCACCACCACCATCTACCACCACCACCAAACACCAAACAACAATCACAACCAACATCAAATACCATCACCTCTCACTTCACCTCGTCCCCTGGGCCGCAGCCCCTCCTCGCCGGCCGTCCGCCAGCGGCGGCGCTGCCGCCCAGGCCGCCGGCCACCCTCCCTTAACTTTCTTTTCTTTCTTTCTTCTCTGTTTCTTTCTTCCTTTTCTTTTCTCTTTTTCCCTAAATAAACTAACATTTCCCACTTCCCTAAAATACCCTCCACCATTCATTCAAATTACTTTCCCATATTTACAACTCTACCCCTCCCCTTTTAATTCCTATTCCTTTTCTAAAAACACCATATTTTCTCTCTCTTTCTCTCTCCCCTTCCTACAACTTTCTCTCTCCTCTCTCTCTCCTCTCTCATTCCCTCTCTAATATTTATATAAATATTTATAATTATATATTTTAATATACAACTATGGGCTAGTGGATTGCTCGTGCGGATCGCCGATTTCCCAGATTTTTAACCGGTATTTCACCCCGGTTTCTGGTGAGTGCTTTTTAATACATTTAAAATGAACGCTCTTGTATTTATATCGTGGAATTGATATATGAATATTTTAGCATGCCTAGCACTTGTTACCGTAGTTTTAATACATGATATCATGCTATGCGAGTTAATATATGATGTTGCACTCGGTATTTACCCGACCCTGGACATGTTATACTTGACACGTGACATCTGACACCGACCCTAGACATGTTATACTTGATATACGATTTATGACACCAATACACGGTATTTACACTGGCACTTGGCAAGTTACACTTGATATATGATTTATGACACTGGTACTCGGTATTTACACCGGTATTCAGTATTTACACCGGCACTTGGCATGTTACACTTGATATATGATTTATGACACCGGCACTCAGTATTTACACCGGTACTCGGTATTTACACTGGCACTTGGCATGTTACACTTGATATATGATTTATGACACCGGTACTCGGTATTTACACCGGCACTTGGCATGTTACACTTGATATATGATTTATGACACCGGCACTCGGTATTTACACTGGCACTTGGCATGTTACACTTGATATATGATAAATGACACCAGTACTCGGTATTTACAACAGCACTCGGTATTTACACCAACCTTTGCCATGCTATATTTGACACCGACACTTGCCATGATATATTTGACACCGATATTTGCCATGCTATATATGACACTGGTACCTGTCATGCTATATTTGACATATGATACCTCACATCGGTACTTGCCATGCTATATTTGACACTTGATATATGATACCGGTATTTGACATGCAATATTTGCCACCTGATATATATAACACCTGATACCTGACACCTGGCACCTGTATTATCTGGCATATTCATGATTATTATGTGACCAGACATCTGGCACTCCTGTACTCCTATATCTCCTGAACTCCTGTACTCCTGAACTCCTGTACTCCTGAACCCCTGAAAAAGGGTGACTCCTGATATTATACTCCTGTTAATTCCCGTAGTCGGATGATCATGGTTATACTGTACACACTTGTGGACATTATCTTTAGGCAATATATATAATAAAAATACTCAACTTACACTGGGTGGGGGAAACTGATGGAAACCGGTATGATGTCATATTTATAATGGTGATATTTTTGAGGTGTCGTGTGGGGTGCGTAATGATAAGTCCCGGAAGCAGTAGCCTGAATCTGAAGTGTCGTGTGGGGCGCGTAATGATAAGTCCCCAGAAGTAGTAGCCTGTACTCATGAGCTAGTCCCGAGCAGAGACGGGACCCACTATAAATATGAGCCATCAGATTTATCAGTTTCCAAATAATAACTCATCTTATTCATAAGTGGATGTATGTGTGCCGGTAGCACATACAAAAGCATATAAATCGGATGAATAACATAAAACAACCAAACAGTAATAAGGTTAGGAACGTGTGATATTTGGTCTCTCCTTTGTTCGGGTTCTGGTACTCACATATCAACCCGGGTAAATTCTACAGAGTGCGAACTCTAGTATGGACTATCAGTGATGTGAGGCGCTGTAGGAAGGTGATTGAAATATCAAACGGTACTGATTATTATTATTGGATAAATTAAAATGCTATACCTCTATATTTCAGCTATAGTGTTATGTTCTGAGTTGACACCCTGCATTAGGACATGTGATATATGTGGCACAATGATTACTCTAGACACACTCTAGTTCTATTACCCTGAGGGCAACTCAAGTTGTATGAATTCAGATGATGGTGACATCGGATATGTGGTATATAGATGAGGGTTTCCTTTTTTGGATTATCCCCTCGACGTATCAACCCCATGAATCCATAATCTGAGTTTATGCAACTAATTTTGTCCATACTTATATTTATCGCGTGTTTAGTATATTTATCACATGTTTAATATATTTGTCACATGATTACGTGTATCTATGCTCTCTATACCGTTTCCCATGCTATTTTTCGATTCAGATTTACTGATATACATGTATTTACTTGATCTTGGATTTACTGTCATTTCCTTTATGTTACTTGTCATTTCTTTTACCTGCAAGCCTGGACCACATCACTTGATCATGCACACGTGTGCCTGTTATGCACGCTATTTGGCTTTATAAAATGTACTTGCTGGGGTTGCTAACAACCCTGAATTCTCATGTCCAGATCCTGGAGTCTAGACCGTGTTGATCTTGCTGTAGCTGATAAGAATGCGCAGCGGATCCTCTCGTGGTGATCGGAGTGCAGTAGAAGCTCGGACATCGTCATAGTTCTTCCTCCCAGATTTTCTCCTGTTTGGCTCTCGAGGTCCCTCTTGACGTATCGTGAGCATCTCTCAGTTTTTATTATGTATATCCCTTCATGTATTGTACTCTTATATTTTTTAATGTAATATTCCTGTAATATTGTATCACTTTCTGTGAAAGCCATGTACTTGTACTATTCTGTTGGAATATATATTATCACTGTGCTTTCGCCTCTGATTCTTGCCTGTACTGAAGCTTAGCATATATACGTGAGGGTATTTCCGACCTGCGTACATACGTCGCAGTCGCGTCCCCGTACCCGCCGGATCGGGGCGTCACAGGATGGTATCAGAGCCTAAGTTCTAACATCCTCAGTACAACCAGTTGGCAGATTAATGATGTATTAATCGGCAGCTGGAGAGCATGAGTCTTGAATATACATTCCAATCGCAAGTACGGTGTTACTATTCCTTCCTTGCAATCTTTTCCTTGGATCCTGAGACCCTTCTATCATTACAGCTTCTTCCTGTCATTCCTTTGATCAACTCAGATATTTTGTGTCCTGAGTTGGTAATCTCTCTTATCCTTTTCACTTTATCATAATATCATCGTTGATTCTAGTCTCTTCCGTATTCATCTCCCTCCTTATACAAATTTCGAGGACGAAATTTTTGTTAGGTGGGTAGATTGTAGCACCCCATTCCCGGGATATGTACCCAGATGCGTGTCCCAAAATTTTTTTGACCGTATTATTCAATTTTCTTCTTGTATGTGTTCATGTGTTGTGATTGCTTATATTATTGAGTATCGGATCTGGATTCTCAGACCTAAAGTAAGCCCTGACCCGGACCGAGAATCCGGTACCAGCCAGTAGCCCGATTTGACTTTCTAGTAGTCCGATTTGATCGATGTCAGTTTCAGACACTGTTTTCTAATATTTTAGATTTTTCATGATTTTCTGGAATTTTCTAAAATTTTCTGCAAAATCTCCAAAACCGGTGTCGGTCGGCATCGCTGACTGATTCCCGGATTTTAGTTTTCAAATGGGATTGAATTTTTAAAAACGGCTTTCACGGTACTTCTTAGAATTTCATTTTCTATTTAAAAACATTTTTGAGGGTTTTCTAAATTTATCAAAATTTCACCGATTCTAGTGTCGGCCGGTATCGCCGAAAGATTCCAAGATTTTTAATTTGAAAAGTACATTTAATTTCTTGAACCTGATTTCACCAGGCATCTTTGAATAATATTTTCTTTGTTTGAGAATTTTTCAGAACGATTCTGAATTAGTCAAATTTTCGTCTTATTAAAATAATAATATTTATTACCGGTCTAATCTTTTCGTACTTTCTCCTTCCCTAATCCCCTACTTTGTACTTTTAGAAATTATAGTAAATAAATTATTTAATAATAAAATTTTAAACTATTTTACTTTATTTTTCTTATTAATTTTTTTCCCTTTTTCTTTAATTTTCTTTCTTTTCTTCTTTTCTTTCTTCTCCTTAACTCCAACACACATGCCCTGCACCCCAACCACCCCACTGCTAGCTGCTGCAAACACAGCAGCATGGCTGCTGCAAACACACAACAAGCAAGCCCCATTCCCCCACCATCCCCATTCATCATATCACTTCCAATTCTCCTCTATTAAACCATCCATTTTCCTTTTCCCTTTTCAATTCTAATTTCCAACTTCATCTCCTTCAAAACAAAAACAAACACCTCCACTCAATCGCCGCCTCCACCATCACCACCGCCACCGCCGGCCACCTTAGGCCGGCCACCCACTCCCCCACAACTCCTCTCCACTCCACCACCTTCTTCACTCTCCATCAACCACCAACCACTATCAATTTCATCATAACCCATCACCACCACCTTACTTCCTCCTCCAAAATTCACCATCACATCCACCAATTTCACCACACTAACCACCCCATCATCTCCTCCTCCTCCCTAACTCTCCAACACCACCAATCATCACCACCACCACCACAACGACCACCACCACCATCTACCACCACCACCACCACCAAACACCAAACAACAATCACAACCAACATCAAACACCATCACCTCCCACTTCACCCCGTCCCCTGGGCCGCCGCCCCTCCTCGCCGGCCGTCCGCCAGCGGCGGCGCTGCCGCCCAGGCCGCCGGCCACCCCCTTCACATTCTTTTCTTTCTTTCTTTCTTCTCTATTTCTTTCTTCCTTTTCTTTTCTCTTTTTCCCTAAATAAACTAACATTTCCCACTTCCCTAAAATACCCTCCACCATTCATTCAAATTACTTTCCTATATTTACAACTTTACCCGTCCCCTTTTAATTCCTATTCCTTTTCTAAAAACACCATATTTTCTCTCTCTTTCTCTCTCTCCCCTTCCTACAACTTTCTCTCTCCTCTCTCTCTCTCCTCTCTCATTCCCTCTCTAATATTTATATAAATATTTATAATTATATATTTTAATATATAACTGTGGGCTAGTGGATTGCTCGTGCGGATCGCCGATTTCCCAGATTTTTAACCGGTATTTCACCCCGGTTTCAGGCGAGTGCTTTTTAATACATTTAAAATGAACGCTCTTGTATTTATATCATGGAATTGATATATGGATATTGTAGCATGCCTAGCACTTGTTACCGAAGTTTTAATACATGATATCATGCTATGCTCATGCTATGCAAGTTAATATATGATGTTGCACTCGGTATTTACCCGACCCTGGGCATGTTATACTTGACACGTGACATCTGACACCGACCCTAGACATGTTATACTTGATATACGATTTATGATACCAACACACGGTATCTACACTGGCACTTGGCATGTTACACTTGATATATGATTTGTGACACTGGTACTCGGTATTTACACCGGTATTCAGTATTTACACCGGCACTTGGCATGTTACACTTGATATATGATTTATGACACCGGCACTCGGTATTTACACCGGTACTCGGTATTTATACTGGCACTTGGCATGTTACACTTAATATATGATTTATGACACCGGTACTCGGTATTTACACCGGCACTTGGCATGTTACACTTGATATATGATTTACGACACCGGCACTCAGTATTTACACTGACACTTGGCATGTTACACTTGATATATGATATATGACACCGGTACTCGGTATTTACACCGGCACTCGGTACTTACACCAACCTTTGCCATGCTATATTTGACACCAACACTTGCCATGATATATTTGACACCGATATTTGTCATGCTATATATGACACAGGTACCTGCCATGCTATATTTGACATATGATACCTCACATCGGTACTTGCCATGCTATATTTGACACTTGATATATGATACCGGTATTTGACATGCTATATTTGCCACCTGATATATATAACACCTGATACCTGACACCTGGCACCTGTATTACCTAGCATATTCATGATTATTATGTGACCAGACATCTGGCACTCCTGTACTCCTATATCTCCTGAACTCCTGTACTCCTGAACTTCTGTACTCCTGAACCCCTGAAAAAGGGTGACTCCTGATATTATACTCCTGATATTATACTCCTATTAATTCCCGTAGTTGGATGATCATGGTTATACTGTATACACTTGTGGACATTATCTTTGGGCAATATATATAATAAAAATACTCAACTTACACTGGGTGGGGGAAACTGATGGAGACCGGTATGATGTCATATTTATAATGGTGATATTTCTGAAGTGTCGTGTGGGGTGCGTAATGATAAGTCCCCGGAAGCAGTAGCCTGAATCTGAAGTGTCGTGTGGGGCGCGTAATGATAAGTCCCCGGAAGCAGTAGCCTGTACTCATGAGCTAGTCCCGAGCAGAGACGGGACCCACTATAAATATGAGCCATCAGATTTTTCAGTTTCCAAATAATAACTCAACTTATTTATAAGTGGATGTATGTGTGCCGGTAGCACATACAAAATCATATAAATCGGATGAATAACATAAAACAACCAAACAGTAATAAGGTTAGAAACGTGTGATATTTGGTCTCTCCTTTGTTCGGGTTCTCGTACTCATATATCAGACCCGAGTAAGTTCTATAGAGTGTGAACTCTAGTATGGACTATCAGTGATGTGAGGCGCTGGTAGGAAGGCGATTGAAATATCAAACGGTACTAATTATTATTGGATAAATTAAAATGCTATACCTCTATATTTCAGTTATAGTGTTATGTTCTGAGTTGACACCCTGCATTATGACATGTGATATATGTGGCATAATGATTACTCTAGACACACTCTAGTTCTGTTACCCTGAGGGCAACTCAAGTTGTATGAATTCAGATGATGGTGACATCGGATATGTGGTATATAGATGAGGGTTTCCTTATTTGGATTATCCCCTCGATGTATCAACCCCATAAATCCATAATCTGAGTTTATACAACTAATTATGTCCATACTTATATTTATCGCGTGTTTAGTATATTTATCACATTTTTAATATATTTGTCGCATGATTATGTGTACCTATGCTCTCTATACCGTTTCCCATGCTATTTTTCGATTCAGATTTACTGATATACATGTATTTACTTGATCTTGGATTTACTGTCATTTCCTTTATGTTACTTGTCATTTCTTGTACCTGCATGCCTGAACCACATCACTTGATCATGCACACGTGTGCCTATTATGCATGCTATTTGGCTTTATAATATGTACTCGCTGGGGTTGCTAACAACCCTGGATTCTCATGTCCAGATCCTGGAGTCTAGACCGTGTTGATCTTGCTATAGCTGATCAGAGTGCGCAGCGGATCCTCCCGTGGTGATCGGAGTGCAGTAGAAGCTCGGACATCGTCGTAGTTCTTCCTCCCAGATTTTCTCCTGTTTGGCTCTCGAGGTCCCTCTTGCCGTATCGTGAGCATCTCTCAGTTTTTATTACGTATATCCCTTCATGTATTGTACTCTTATATTTTTTAATGTAATATTCCTATAATATTGTATCACTTTCTGTGATAACCATGTACTTATACTATTCTTTTAGAATGTATATTACCACTGTGCTTCCGCCTCTGATTCTTGCCTGTACTGAAGCTTAGCATATATACGTGAGGGTATTTCTGACCTGCGTATATACGTCGCAGTCGCGTCCCCGTACCCGCCAGATCGGGGCGTCACAGGATGGTATCAGAGCCTAGGTTCTAACATCCTCAGTACAACCAGTTGGCAAATTAATGATGTATTAATCGGCAGCTGGAGAGCATGAGTTTTGAATATACATTCCAATCGCAAGTACGGTGTTACTATTCCTTCCTTGCAATCTTTTCCTTGGATCCTGAGACCCTTCTATCATTACAGCTTCTTCCTGTCATTCCTTTGATCAACTCATATATTTTGTGTCCTGAGCTGGTAATCTCCCTTATCTTTTTCACTTTATCATAATATCATCGTTGATTCTAGTCTCTTCCATTTTCATCTCCCTCCTTATACAAATTTCGAGGACGAAATTTTTGTTAGGTGGGTAGATTGTAGCACCCCATTCCCGGGATACGTACCCAGATGCGTGTCCCAAAAATTTTTTGACCGTATTATTCAATTTTCTTCCTGTATGTATTCATGGGTTGTGATTGCTTATATTATTGAGTATCGGATCTGGATTCTCAGATCTAAAGTAAGCCCTGACCCGGACCGAGAACCCGGTACCAGCCAGTAGCCTGATTTGACTTTCTGGTAGTCCGATTTGACCGATTTTAGTTTCAAACACTGTTTTCTAATATTTTAGATTTTTCATGATTTTCTGGAATTTTCTAAAATTTTCTGCAAAATCTCCAAAACCGGTGTCGGTCGGCATCGTTGACTGATTCCCGGATTTTTAGCTTTCAAATGGGATTGAATTTTTAAAAATGGCTTTCACGGTACTTCTTAGAATTTCATTTTCTATTTAAAAACATTTTTGAGGGTTTTCTAAATTTATCAAAATTTCCCCGATTCTGGTGTTGGCCGGTATCGCCGGAAGATTCCAAGATTTTTAATTTGAAAAGTACATTTAATTTCTTGAACCTGATTTCACCAGGCATCTTTGAATAATATTTTCTTTGTTTGAGAATTTTTCAGAACGATTCTGAAACAGTCAAATTTTCGCCTTATTAAAATAATAATATTTATTACCGGTCTAATCTTTTCGTACTTTCTACTCCCCTACTCCCCTACTTTGTACTTTCAGAAATTATAGTAAATAAATTATTTAATAATAAAAATTTTAAACTATTTTATTTTATTTTTCTTATTAAAATTTTTCCCTTTTTCTTTAATTTTCTTTCTTTTCTTCTTTTCTTTCTTCTCCTTCACTCCAACACCCATGCCCTGCACCCCAACCACCCCACTGCTGGCTGCTGCAAACACAGCAGTATGGCTGCTGTAAACACACAGCAAGCAAGCCCCATTCCCCCACCATCCCTATTCATCATAACACTTCCAATTCTCCTCTATTAAACCATCCATTTTCCTTTTCCCTTTTCAATTCTAATTTCCAACTTCATCTCCTTCAAAACAAAAACAAACACCTCTACTCAACCGCCGCCTCCACCATCACCACCACCACCGCCGGCCACCTTAGGCTGGCCACCCACTCCCCCACAACTCCTCTCCACGCCACCACCTTCTTCACTCTCCATCAACCACCAACCACCATCAATTTCATCATAACCCATCACCACCACCTCACTTCCTCCTCCAAAATTCACCATCACCTCCACCAATTTCACCACTTCAACCACCCCATCGTCATCTCCTCCTCCTCCTCTAACTCCCCAACATCACCAATCATCACCACCACCACCACAACCACCACCACCACCATCTACCACCACCACCACCAAACACCAAACAACAACCACAACCAACATCAAACACCATCACCTCCCGCTTCACCCCGGCCCCTGGGCCGCCGCCCCTCCTCGCCGGCAGTCCGCCAGCGGCGGCGCCGCCGGCCACCCCCCTTCACTTTCTTTTCTTTTTTTCTTTCTTCTCTATTTCTTTCTTCCTTTTCTTTTCTCTTTTTCCCTAAATAAACTAACATTTCCCACTTCCCTAAAATACTGTCCACCATTCATTCAAATTACTTTCCTATATTTACAAGTATATCCCTCCCCTTTTAATTCCTATTCCTTTTCTAAAAACACCATATTTTCTCTCTCTTTCTCTTTCTCTCTCCTTCCTACAACTTTCTCCTCTCTCTCTCCTCTCTCATTCCCTCTCTAATATTTATATAAATATTTATAATTATATATTTTAATATACAACTATGAGCTAGTGGATTGCTCGTGCGGATCGCCGATTTCCTAGATTTTTAACAGGTATTTCACGCCGGTTTCAGGCGAATGCTTTTTAATACATTTAAAAATGAACGCTCTTGTATTTATATCATGGAATTGATATGTGGATATTTTAGCATGCCTAGCACTTGTTACCGTAGTTTTAATACATGATATCATGTTATGCGGGTTAATATATGATGTTGCACTCGGTATTTACCCGACCCTGGACATGTTATACTTGACACGTGACATCTGACACCGACCCTAGACATCTTATACTTGATATACGATTTATGACATCAACACACGGTATTTACACTGGCACTTAGCATGTTACACTTGATATATGATTTATGACACCGGTACTCGGTATTTACACCGGTATTCAGTATTTACACCGACACTTGGCATATTACATTTGATATATGATTTATGACACCGGTACTCGGTATATACACCGGCACTTGGCATGTTACACTTGATATATGATTTATGACACCGGTACTCGGTATTTATACCGGTACTCAGTATTTACACCGGCACTTGGCATGTTACACTTGATATATGATATATGACACCGGTACTCGGTATTTACACCGGCACTCGGTATTTACACCAACCTTTGCCATGTTATATTTGACACCGACACTTACCATGATATATTTGACACCGATATTTGCCATGCTATATATGACATCGGTACCTGTCATGCTATTTTGACATATGATACCTGATATCGGTACTTGACATGCTATATTTGACACTTGATATATGACACCGGCATTTGACATGCTATATTTGTCACCTGATATATATAACACCTGATACCTGGCACCTGGCACCTGTATTACCTGGCATATTCATGATTATTATGTGACCAGACATCTGGCACTCCTTTACTCCGATATCTCCTGAACTCCTGTACTCCTGAACCCCTGAAAAAGGGTGAATCCTGATATTATACTCCTAATATTATACTCCTGTTAATTCCTATAGTTGGATGATCATGGTTATACTGTATACACTTATGGACATTATCTTTGGGCAATATATATAATAAAAATACTCAACTTACACTGGGTGGGGGAAACTGATAGAAACCGGTATGATGTCATATTTATAATGGTGATATTTCTGAAGTATCGTGTGGGGCGCGTAAAGATAAGTCCCCGGAAGCAGTAGCCTGTACTCCTGAGCTGGTCCCGAGCAGAGACGGGACCCACTATAAATATGAGCCATCATATTTATCAGTTTTCAAATAATAACTCATCTTATTCATAAGTGGATGTATGTGTGCCGGTAGCACATACAAAAGCATATGAATCGGATGAATAACATAAAACAACCAAACAGTAATAGGGTTAGGAACGTGTGATATTTGGTCTCTCCTTTGTTCGGGTTCTGGTACTCACATATGAGACCCGGGTAAGTTCTACAGAATGCGAACTCTAGTATGGACTATCAGTGATGTGAGGCGCTGGTAGGAAGGCGATTGAAATATCAAACGTTACTGATTATTACTATTGGATAAATTAAAATGCTTTACCTCTATATTTCAGTTATAGTGTTATGTTCTGAGTTGACACCCTGCATTATGACATATGATATATGCGGCACAATGATTACTCCAGATACACTCTAGTTCTGTTACCCTGAGGGCAACTCAAGTTGTATGAATTCAGATGATGGTGACATCGGATATGTGGTATATAGATAAGGGTTTCCTTGTTTTTGATTATCCCCTCGACGTATCAATCCCATGAATCCATAATCTGAGCTTATACAACTAGTTTTGTCCATACTTATATTTATCGCGTGTTTAGTATATTTATCACATGTTTAATATATTTGTCGCATGATTATGTGTACCTATGCTCTCTATACCGTTTCCCATGCATATTTTCCGATTCAGATTTACTGATATACATATATTTACTTGATCTTGGATTTACTGTCATTTCCTTTATGTTACTTGTCATTTCTTGTACCTGCATGCCTGGACCACATCACTTAATCATGCACACGTGTGCCTGTTATGCACGCCATTTGGCTTTATAACATGTACTCGCTGGGGTTGCTAACAACCCTGAATTCTCATGTCCAGATCTTAGAGTTTAGACTGTGTTGATCTTGCTGTAGCTGATCAGAGTTCGCAGCGGATCCTCCCGTGGTGATCGGAGTGCAGTAGAAGCTCGGACATCGCCGTAGTTCTTCCTCCCAGATTTTCTCCTGTTTGGCTCTCGAGGTCCCTCACTCCGTATCGTGAGCATCTCTCAGTTTTTAATATGTATATCCCTTCATGTATTGTACTCTTGTATTTTCTAATGATGAAATATTCCTGTAATATTGTATCACTTTCTGTGATAACCATATACTTGTACTATTCTGTTGGAATGTATATTACCACTGTGCTTCCGCCTCTGATTCTTGCCTGTACTGAAGCTTAACGTATATACATGAGGGTATTTTCGACCTGCGTATATACGTCGCAGTGGCGTCCCCGTACCCGCCGGATTGGGGCGTCACGCTAATGATCTTGTGCTTATAGTTTCAGATTCTCTATCAAGATCTTAGTAGGTGCTTACCTTCAATAAAAGAGTTTTGGAGCTAACACATGTAGATTCAAGAGCTCGTGCGTCAAGATCGCATCTAGCACTCGGTTGGAGTCAAGCTTTATGGATCGTGTTTAGATGAGTCGACTTGAAGGAGTTCTACAAGAAGATTTCAGTTTGTTTAGTTTGAGTTTGTGTTTAGATCTTGTGTAAAGATAGATAATGTTGATATGCTCAATTTCTCACGCACACAAGTTCAATATGCTTAGTTTTCGGTTTAACCGGCTTTAGATTTCAAATATGCATATATATGGTTTTCATGAATAGATAGAATCAAAACAAAGTTACATGGTTTAATATATATTGGATTTCATCTATATACATATGTTCTTCATATATTTAGAAAAACTTATTTTGATGATCCTATTCATGTGTTTAGAGTTTTGTAATCAACAAAACTTATTTTTGGATTTCATGTCAAAAATATAGATATATATTTTACATGTGTATTGGATTTTATCCATATACAATATGCTTCAAATTTGTTTCAATACCACGTTTTTGTATATATGCAAGTTTTGGAGAAAACGATTTTTCATTTCAAAATCCAAGTTTTGAAAAATACGATTTTTGTTTAAGGCCAAAATAGTTTGCAATATGTGTTGATTTTTTATCACACATATTTTTTATTTAAATATCTTACAAGAACTTATTTTTGTGAAATTTATAAGATTTTATGGGATTTTATAGATGTTAAATAAACCAAGTTTCAAGTCCCTAATTATCTGCCAGAACCTGCTAGCGGTCGACCGGACCAGAGGTCGGTCGACCGGACTGGTCGATCGATGTACACGAGGACGTGCACATGGCCAGCCTAAAAGGCAAGTCGACCGGGAGGTCGACCGACTGTAACTACCCGTGTCTTGGGTAGTGTCGGTCGACCGGGCGGTCGACCAACAGGCTGTGTGCCTTGTGGACGGTCGACCGGGCGATCGACCGGCAGTGCCTAACGGTCAAAATTTTGACCATTGGTCGATCGACCTGAAGGTCAGAATTGACCTTTTTTGGCTACAACGGCTAGAATTTTTGGGTGCCTATTAGTAGGACCCCTCTTGGTCTGTTTTGTACAAGATTTCAAGAGAGTTTTTCTTCCCATCTTCTAAGAGTTTTGTAGCAAGTTTGAAAAGAGTTTTTGGTGCCAAAAAAATTTATTTTATTTATTTTCAAGGGTTAGAAAAATCAAAGAAAAATAGAGCCTTTGGGAAATTAGTTTTGATCTTTATTTCTATCTCTATCTAGTATTTTTTTTCAAGTATGTTTCTTTGTGATTTTATTTTTCAAACACCTTATTTTCTCATACTTGAGCTATCATTTCTATCCTATTTATAGGATCTTATTTTTGTGAAAAATATTGTTTGTGGTCTATTGTGATCACCAAGAGTTGTTTGTGGTCTATTGTGATCACTAAGTTGTAATCTTTTCCCCTTGCCCCTCCCATGTATGATGTTACCAACATTGGTATTTAGAAAGTTAAGATGTCCATGTACCTCAAAACTCTAGAAATGCATGTTTACCTTGCCACTACCAAGAAATCTTATCTTGGTAATGACAAGCATATAAAGGCCAATGCACAAGCCTTAGAGGCACTTAGGCGCACTCTTAGTAAAGATTATCTTTCTATTGTTTCTCATTGTGATTTCGCTTTTTCAGTTTGAAAAACTTTGACCTCTCCCAAGCTACAAACGACAAACTATATGGAGAAAGAATCAAGTAGAGAAGAGTCTGACGAAGCTTGCTACATGGTCAAGGGAATGACTACCCTGAGGTACGTTCGGATACTCAACTAGATGATAGTGCTAGTTCTTCAGGTGATGACAATATGGATGTCGATACCTTGAATGAAGAACTTTCATTATTTTATGAAAACTTACTTGAAAAATAAAAACTTTTGATAAAGAAAAGTTTTGAATTAAAAAAAGAAAAAATTTGTTTTCTAAATTTGATATGATTTTACAAGAGAGGGTTGAGATCTCAAATGAAAGGGACTCATTGAAATCCCAACTTAACCTTGCCTTAAATGAAAATGAATTTTTAAAGAATAAAAATAATTATGATGATGTTTTAAAGAATAATGAGGTTTTATCTTCAAAACTTGAAATTGTTTTAAAAGATAACAATTCTTCAAAAAATAAAATTACTTTGAGTTCAAAAGAATTGGATTTAGTTTCAAAAAAAAATACTTCTTGAAAAAATGATTTAGATTCACATGCTTGCCATGCTACTATAGCTTCACATCTAGTGTTTCTATTTCATATTCCACATCTTCTTCTAATATTGAAAATGATATATGTATGTTGAAGAGGAGTGTAGATTGTTTGGGCTCCACTTTGAGCAAATGTATTATGAATCACAAGAAATTAGAATCCATGTTTCGAAAGAAACAAGTTTCACATATTCATGCACATGAATCACGACATACATATGCTTCTTATGTTCACACACATGACACCATGTACGCTTATGTGTACACTTGTACACATTGTGGACTACGGGCCACCTTGCAAGATTTTGCTATGATAGATTAAATATTTCAAATTTTGTAAATAAATTTGTTTGGGTTAGGAGAGGTGCTACCCCCATGGACCCAAGAAAGTGTAGGTACCAAAATTCACCCCTATTGTATTTGATATAGGTGTGGGCTCTAGCTTGACGTGAGATTTTGGTGCCTTGATGGTGAATGCGTTTGAGCTTGATGGACACTATATTGGATGCAACACCTTCAAGGATGTTTGGTGGGAGTACCACCATGGTTTGGAGACCTAGAGATTAGCCCTATTAGTTTTGATAATTTTCTCTAACTCCTTATTTTATGTTTACACGCTCTCATTGATTGACTTTTAGGTTGTTTTGATTTTTCATGTTCATTATGATTAAATGCAATGTTAATTAGACTTGAGATATACATAACTAGTACTTGAGATACACCCATATTTATATGGACTATTATTTTTGTGTTCTCACTATAGTTTAGCTATTGTGTATATTCTAACTCTAAAGCACGTGCATTTACCCTAATGATCATGTTTGTTTATATTTTTGCACTTCATGTTTTGATTACATGTTTAGATGAAATTTTTATTAAAACTTGTGTTTATACTTGTACAAGTAGTGAGCTACACTTGGTTATTATGTGTTTGTACTTCATTACTCATTTGTGCTCATTACATGTACATGTATAACCTAATTTTGATGATTCTTTCATTTATACTTATTTTCCCTATTTTTGTAAATATTTTCACAAAAATGTGTTTATCTTCATGTATATGTTAATTTTGTCTAAAACTATTAGATATACATGTCTATCTTAGAGTCATTGCATTTCATGCAAAAAATATTTTGACTCATTTATATTTAGGATATGTATGTATACTTTTAATTTCAACAAAACATACATATACCTTGAAGCATATTTAGTTTTGATGAATTCTTACTTTTGATAAAAGGAATTTCATTGAGCTTCATTGCCTATCTCCAGGATTATACTTATTACATGATTTTTACACTATATTTTTTGTGTTTACTCATGATTTTTTTTTGTTTCATGAGCATATATGTGCTTTATTGTTATTTGAGTGTCAATGATCGTGTGATTTTCATGTTTTCATGGGATATATGATTTGGCATCATGTTTTGAAGGATCTTTAACTAGTTTTTCAAAAATTATTTTAAACTAGTTCTTAAATTTGTAGAGTTTTCAAATATGTTAAAATATTTTCAAACCATGATTTTTGAAATCCCCTACCTTCAAAGGACGGTTGGATGAGCGACCATGCCTTGTATACTCTTATTGAATATCTTTTAAACTTGTGCATGAATAGGGTGGTAGGTATGAGTTATACACATGATCTTCATGTTATTTCATTTTTATATACTCATATTTGTTTCTTATATATGTATGCTTCAAATTTCAATTCGTATCAATTTCAATTGGTTTTTCATTTTCATACATACATGTATATAATTTGATTTTTACAGTATCTTTACATTTTTAAAAACAAATTAAGTTTATGTTAAGCTTGATTTTATTCCAAATGTTAATTGGTATCTTTACAAGCTTATACATTGATTTCAATTGGTATTTATTTGGTTTCAAAATATATTTTATGTTTCACCTTCAATTGGTATAAAAATCTACTATTGTTTTTTTCGACAAGTAGTACCAATATTTATTTTCGTCAACTACAATTTGATTCATTAGTATAATAATTTATTTTGTTGACTTCAAGAAATTTCAAAAATTTGTTTTAAAAAGTGATTTCAAAATTTTCTTCAAATTTGTTGATATGATTTGCCTATATGTAAAGGGAGCTTAACAGCTCCTCTATATATAGATTCATGTTGAAGTGTATTACACATATGGTAGAGCTTGACCTCTCTTCCTTATGTGGTACACGTGTAGGGAGAGCTTAACATCTCCGTTTATACATTGTATATTATATTTTATGTGAGTTAGGGTCTAGTCATCCCTTCTTCATGTAATGCATGTATGCAGAGAGGCTAACTTTACGTCTCTCCTCTTCATGAATGTATATCGTATATAAATCTTTATTGTTTGATTGTCCTCACCACTTTGTTGATGAAGTGACAAAAGGGGGAGAAGAATTTAGTGAGTTTTTATATGCATGTTTACATCATTGATGATGCATATATGTTTGTGTTTACTTTATGCATTTCATTGAATATCTATTTGTTATTACTATACATGAGTTAAGGGAAACTTCTATGAAGCTTATCTTTAATCCATGCATATATAATTCCATGAGTTTTGTTATCATAAAAAAAGGGGAGATTGTTGGCCCAAAGGCTCATCACTCTAGTTTTGATGATAATTAACTCATATAGTTATAGTACAAATGATCTTGTATTTATATAGTTTCAGATTCTCTATCAAGATCTTAGTAGGTGCTTAGCTTCAACAAAGAAGTTTTGGAGCTAACACATATAGATTCAAGAGCTCGCACGTCAAGATCGCATCTAGCACTCGATTGGAGTCAAGCTCTATGGATCTTGTTTGGATCGAGTCGACTTGGAGAAGGAGTTCTACTTGTTTAGTTTGATTTTGTGTTTAGATCTTATGTAAAGATAGATAGTGTTAATATGCTCAAGTTCACACACACACACAAAAGTTCAATATATTTAGTTTTCGGTTTAACCAGTTTTGGATTTCAAATATACATATATATGGTTTTCATGAATAGATATAATCAAAACAAAGTTTGCATGGTTTAATGTATATTGGATTTCATCTATATACATCTGTGCTTCATATATTTAGAAAAACTTATTTAATGATCTTATTGTGTTTAGAGTTTTGTAATTAACAAAACTTATTTTTAGATTTCATGTCAAAAACATAGATATATATTTTTCATATGTATTAGATTCTATCCATATACAATATGCTTCAAATTTGTTTAAATATCATGTTTTTGTATTTATGCAAGTTTGGGAGAAAACGATTTTTCATTTCAAAATCCAAGTTTTGAAAAATACGATTTTTTTTTAAGGCCAAATATTTTATATCACAAAACTAGTTCGAATAGTTTGCAATATGTGTTGATTTTTGGTCACACACATTTGTTATTTAAATATCTTATAAGAACTTATTTTTGTGAAATTTATAGGATTTTATGGGATTTTATAGTTGTTAAATAAACCAAGTTTCAAGTTCCTAATTATCTCAGAACCTGCTAGCGGTGGACCGAACGGTCGACTGGACCAGAGGTCGGTCGACCGGACCGGTCGACCGATGTGCATGAGGACGTGCACATGGCCAGCTACAAGGCCGGTCGACCGGGCGGTTGACCGAATGTAACTACCCATGTCTCAGGTAGTGTCGGTCGACGGGGCGGTCGACCGACAGGCTGTTTGCCTTGTGGGCGGTCGACTGGCAGTGCCTAACGGTCAAAAATTTGACCGTTGGCCGGTCGACCGGAGGTAAAATTGACCTTTTCTGGCTGCAACGGCTAGAATTTTTGAGGGCCTATAAATAGGACCCCTCTTGGACTGTTTTGTACAAGATTTCAAGAGAGTTTTTTCCCCATATTCTAAAAGTTTTGCAGCATGTTTGAAAAGAGTTTTTGTGTCAAAAAGATTTATTTTTATTTGTTTTCAAGGGTTGAAAAAATCACCGAAAAATAGAGTCTTTGGGAATTTGGTTTTGATCTTTATTTCTATCTCTATCTAGTATATTTTTCAAGTATTTTTGTTTGTTGTTTTGTTTTTCAAACACATTATTTTCTCACACTTGAGCTATCATCTCTATCCTATCTATAGGATCTTATTTTTGTGAAAAATATTGTTTGTGATCTATTGTGATCACCAAGAGTTGTATGTGGCCTATTGTGATCACCAAGTTGTAATCTTTCCTTTGCTTCGGTTTTATGCCTATCCCTCTATTATAGAGGTGGTTGTGTTTTGGTTTGTGGTTATCCCTCTTGTGTAGAGTGATTGTGATTGTTGTCTGGCTTTGTGCCTTATCCCTCTTTATGTAGAGATGATTGAGTTTTGGCTTTGTGCCTTGCCTCTTGTGTGGAGGTGGTTATGTTGAAGAGAGGAGTTGTATACTCCAAGTTTGTAATTACAAATTCCTCGATGGAGGTTCCCTTTGTGGGAGGTCCTATGTGGACGTAGTGAAAATCCTTCTGTGTGAAGGCGGGGATGTAGAGCAGTGGCTCGAACCTCGAAATATATCTCGATGTTTGTGTTTGACCACTATCTCTAAACTCTATCTCTCTTATATCTTGCATTACTTTATATTGTTCATATCTCATACATGCTTGGTATTGTTTCTGTGCCCATACTTGTGTTGAACCAAGAGAGCTTCATATAACACTTCAACTCTTATTTAGAGGAATCTAGAGGAGATAGTGCATAGCCTCTCACCGGAAATTCGGCTACACTCTTTGGTTACACATAGTGTGTTGCAATTGATTTTTAATTCCGCGTCATTTCCTATTAGATTAGCTAGTACACCTATTCACCCCCCCCCTCTAGGTATATTTTCAGCATTGATAATAGTATAAGAATAAGATATATCAAATAAGTTCTATGCAACCTATTTATGCATACCAAGAATACAGAATTAAAAAGGTGCATGCACAAACGATTTCCTCCAACCAACCAATAACCTCCAACCTCCAAAACAAGTGGTAAAATGAATGGTTTGCAGAGGATACTCAAGAACACAAACACACCACATAGCATACAAGATATGTTGGCCCAAGGTTACAATCACCCATGATTAGTGTATTTTGATGATTACAAAACATATTAGTTATTTGTACTAATAACATTTGTTGTTTAAGTGTGTTTCAGATTTCTATTCATTCTAGAAGTCTTCTCTCACAAATACAAGGATTTGGACTCAAGTCAACTCAAATTGGGCTCAAGGAACAAGTGTTGAAGATTATATGAAGAAGCCTATTGAAGATCTTGAAGTCCTTAGAAACATTGTAAGAAATAGAATGTTAAAGTTTGAGTATATGAAATTTGGCTCTAGGATTTGCACACACACTTGTTTCATATATTTCCTATGCTTTGAAAATGGTTATTTCTAAGTTTTATGCCTTAGTTTATATATACATGTACCAAAAGCTTTATATCTTGAAAATCTTGTATAAAACATGTGTATAAACTATTTTCTGCATAATACTTAGCTATATGTATTTTTAAAATATTTCTCAAAATTTTTCTAACTCAAACCAGCCCAGTTTTGTGTTTCAGGCAACTCCGGCCGACCGGCCCGGTCGACCGGCGATGTGTCTGGACATGCACTGTTTGTGCATGTCTGTCGGTCGACCGGACCGGTCGACCGACGGAGAGCAAATTGCTCTCAGTTTTTTTCGGTCGACCGGAAGAAGGAAACTGTGTTTCCTCTTTTGGGACGGTCGACCGGACCGGTCGACCGAGAGCCAACGGCTCTTTGCTGCTGGGCTTGCGGTCGACCGGACCGGTCGACCGCCAAGCCTGCTATAGCCTAACGGCTCTTTCCTCTTTGGGCTATTCTGAAAAACTGTTTTTGTTTTCAGCTTTAACAGATTTTTGGAGAGTTGTTGGGGAGCTTTTGCAGGTCAAATTAGGTGTAAAGAAATTGTTTTTAACCTATTTTCTAACCCTATAAATAGAGGAGAAGTCTCTCTTGCATATTATCAAGAAAAATCCTCAAGTTTGTGTTGTTTTCAAAAGAGAAAAGAAAAGAGTTTAAAGCTTTCATTCCAATTCTTTTTGAGCTTGTTTTTCAGTTGTGTTTGATTACTAATATCACTCTACAACTGAAGTTTTTTTTCTCACCACACTTCATAGAGCCAAAAATCCTATACTCATTCTATAGTGAAGTTGTAATAGAAGTGAGAGTGTTTGTAAAAGAGTTTGAGAAAAAGTGTAGTGATCTTGTTGTGATCACTTTGTTCTTGTAATCCCTTCCTTGTGGAGCAACCTCTTCGGTAGAGGTCCTTTGTACTCGGTGGAGCTCGGTGCTCGGTCTTCGGTAGACCAAATTGTAAAGGCGTCCTCGGTGGATAGTGGAAACCCTTCACGGAGGTGAAGGCGGGGAGTAGAGCGGTGGCTCGAACCTCGAAACAAATCACTTTGTTTGCGATTGCCTTTGCGTCCAATTCTTGCTTTACTTTTCAATAGTTCCTTATTGCTTTCTATTGCATACTTGTGATATTGTTTAAATCTCTTGTGCTACTATTTGCTTGCTTGTAATTCTTGCCATATATCATTGTGTTTGCATCATTCTTCATATCATCCATTTCATACTTGTGTGTGCCAATCCCGTACTCATCCAACAAGAGCTTCACATAGCGCCTCAACCCCATATCAAGGGGAATCAAGAGGAGTTTAGTCCAGAGCCTCGCAAGAGGAATTCGGCTACACTTGTTGAATTGTACTAAGTTGAGCCTCACTTGTTTTAGGTTCCTCATTTAGAGAGTTAAAATTTTTAAGATTAGCAATCACACCTATTCACCCCCCTCTAGGTGTTTTTCAAGATATATATCAAATATCAACCATAAAAGAGATACATAACCTCCCAAAAACAGCAATGATATCGTAAAGAAAATTATACATACAAAGGTTCATGCCAACCTCAAATCAAATTCCAAATCATAAAATAAGTACTACAATATATAAAAACACATGTCCAAACCAAATACTACATGTCCAAATAGAAGAGTACATAAATAAAGACACGAAAACATAAAAACTCTTAGATAACTCCAAATCTCTCTCCCCTTTTTTGTCATCAACACAAAAGGGGTCACTCTTCCTGAAAGTCTAGATCTTCAGAAGGAGATGGTGCGTCGAAAGGAGCTAGAGGAGGTACCCAGGGGTCAAATGGAGGACCCGATGCAGGAAGAGGCTGCGCGTGGCCTCTCGAAAGAGGAACAGGCCAAGCGTGCCTACTATAGCTCTCGTCAACACGCGTCTGAAGGTAGCGAATGGATGAGCAGATATATTGCAGGTCGTTTTGAACTCCATGCTCAATCCTTTCAAGATGTGCAGTCATCTTCAGATCATGTTCATAAAGCTAAGCAGAGATAGCAGTGTATGGGTTAACAGAGGCTGAGGAGGCTGAAGAGGATTCAAGGGCAACAGAGGAATGATAGGAGGGGCTGAGGAGCAGGAGCACGCATCCTCTTGAGGAGAGTGTTGTTGATGTCAACAGATGGTTCGATGGATCGTTCAGCAGAAAGATCAAATTTTAAGAGTTTGAGAAGTTGGGTAATGAGCATCCCAAATAGTACGTGCCGGTTTGGGATCAGGAGGTGTTGAGAAAGCATGAAATCGATGATGAGCATAGAAATGTTTAATCTAATGTCTTTCAGAAGACAATAAATCAAGAGGGGAGCAGACCCCGAGCATGACTATATTCTCCTGATTTTGACAGGAGATTATAGAACGCTAACTTAGTTAGGACTTGGGCGGTGAGCGTGTAATACTTCACCTCCTCATTCTTAACAAAGCCCGGGTTATCATCATCATGGAGTAGGAGAGATGCGGTGAGAGCAGATTCACCGTCAGGATATTCAAAATCATCTATATCAACATTATATATATATATACACCCTCACAGGAGAGATGTAGCAGATGGGCAAATTTTTCTAAAAAAATGTTAATATCTTTGCCCAGAACCCAAAATTTGATATGATTGTTTTGAAACGTCAGATTAGAGTAGAAATAATGCACAAGCTCAGGGTGGACAGGTTTCTTGATGGTGACTAGGTATTCTAGAGAGCTTGTGTTCAAAATATTTGCAAGATTTAAGTGCTCAAAATCAGTAAGCACTACAGTTCTACCAGAAATCACATGTTTACTATGAATAACAAAAAGCCTATATGATGCATTTTGAGAAACAAAAGGGTTTGATGAGGATTCGGGTTGTTTACCCTTCTCAGATCTAAGCCTCTTAGACATGATAGTGATAGGAAGATAATAAACAAGATTATGGCATGAATTAAAAGAGATTTCAAGAAAAATTATGAAACAAAAGAGATTAGATAGATTTAGGGTTTATACCTTAAGGAAACTAAAATTTTTCCTTAAAATCAAGTGAATCTGAATCCTAGAAGTGAAATCCAACAATTTTTAGGGACCAATTTGAGTTTGGATGGGGTTTGGGAGAGATGGGATGAAGGAAATTAGTGAGGAGAAGAAGAGGGAGTCGATGGAGGAAGAGAAACGTGAGAGAGAGTTGAGAATTTAGGGTTTTAAAACTGGGTAAAAACACAGCAGACCCGACACTCGCTCGACCAGGGTCAACCATGAGCGTCTCGGTTTCAGTCGGTCGACAGGCTTAGGCCAAAAAAAAAGTTTCTGTTCCAGGTTCCCTCAGTCGACCGCCCGGTCGACCGGACCTATTCCAGGTCAATTCGGTCGACGGGGCTACCCAAAAAGTAGTTTTTAAAAAAATTAAAATGAGGGTTTAGAAAAAAATATTTAACTTGGATATTTTTATACATAAAGCAAAGATATAATATCAGAAATCTTATAGGCATGGAAAACACAAAAAATGATATCAAAACAATTTTATATTATTTAAAATATATTTTTCAATAATATATTAAGCAATTAAAATAAGATATTGAAGCCGAATACCTTTAACGGGTTCTGAACTTCTCCTCGTCATTCTTCTAAATAAGAGTTGAGGCGCGCAATTTCTATCTTAGTTTATTACTTGAATATGGTTTAAATAGTATATCCAACTGCAAGATAGATATACAAATAAAATATATATACATGTATATGAGCAAATAAATTAATTTACGTACACATACATGCAAAGATATCTATCAAACAAGTGAGCATGTGTAAACACTATAAACATGTGCTAGTATAAAGATCAAAAGCAAAGTCAAGAGGCTAGCTCAAGTAGAAGCAAGCCAAAAACATCATGCATACACAACTAAAGCATATTAAAAAATATGAAAAACTAGTAATTTCTATGCATATATAGATCTAGCTAGAATTGAAAATTTCAAGTGAAGAAGTTACCAAACCATAGGCAATCTCCAAAATAGGTGTTTCTTGATAGCAATGCAATATGACGGTTGATCTTTTGAGCTCTGATGCATCCACCACCAAGGCACCATCTTCCCCTATGTCTTGGAGGAGGACGACACACCTACATCAATTAAGTTGGGTGTATTCTTTGGTACCCAAATCTTTTTGGGTTCTATAGGATTAGTACTTTCTCGAACCCAAACATTTTTATTTAACATGAACTTTGCATAACAAAATTTTGTTAAATGGCCTTTGCGGTCGCAATGTGCACACGTGCACATTTTGTCATACATGAAAGCATGCTTATGTTGATATGTATGTGCATGTTATGCATGTTTTTCATGGTGTGTGTGAGATGAATGAGATGTATGTTTCCTTTGGGTTTTCCCTTTGGAAACATAGAATTGAATTTGTTCATATCAAATGCATACTTTTCAAAGTGATATCCAAAACATCAATACGTTTTGGATATCCAAAAATTCATTTTTGTTAAAAGCAATATTAGGGTTTTTGCCCTTACAAACAATTTATATTTATCAAAATCCTTTTTCGTTTTCTCAAAAGAAATTGATAGTTCGTTTTTCTCTTTAAAAATAATTTCTAACTTTTTCTTTAAAAAGTCATTTTTCTTTTTCAATTTTTTATTTAGTACAAGATAAATTTCATATCTATTTTTTTAATTCTTCAAAAACTTGTGAAAGTTCATCCATAGTTAAATCATCTTCTAGAGAAGTTTCAAGATTTACCATGGAAGTCTCCTCTCCATTTGTCATGAAGCAAGCGTGTGCGGCATCAATCTCCTCTTCGTAATCCGTTTTCGAATCATCCCATGTAGCTACCATTGCCTTCTTCTTATGCATGTTCTTGGAGGTGGTGGCTTGAAGTGAGAGACAATCCGCAATGAGATGACCTGTCTTCTTGTAATGAAAATAAGGACCCGTCTCTTCCTTCTTTTCAAATCTTCCTTGAGGTCTTCCTCTTCGGAAGTTGCTTTGCCTTTCCTTCTTATAAAACATTTTGCCCACTCTCCTGATGAGCATGGCAAAGTCTTCATCTCCATTTTCGGATGGATCTTCTTCGCCGATGGTGAAGGGAGTAGCTTTGAAAGAATCGTTTTCTTCTTTAGAGTTCATTCCTTCTCTCATCTTCATTTTCATCTCATGGGTTTTGAGATTTTCAATGAAGCTGGAGATGTCCATCTCCTCTCTATCGTTGAGCTCCTTAAGGGTTGTCGCCTTGACTTTTCAAACTTTGAGGAGAGCTCTAATGACCTTCTGAATCTTTTGATCATTGTCAATGGTGTCACCTAAAAAAGATAATCTGTTAGTAATCTTGGTGAATCGAATAAGCATCTCATCAATCCTTTCATTTTCAAGCATGTAAAAATTCTCATATTGAGAACGAAGTAAGTCAATTTTAGATCTCTTGACTTGTGACGTTCCCTCATGAGTAATAATTAATCATTCCAAACCTCATAAGTAGACTTGTAATTAATTATACGTGAAAGATCATCATCATTTAATGCTTGTATAAGTGCATATTGGGCTTTGGCATTAGCCTCATAGTCCTTGGCGGTTGCTTCGAACCATGTATCCTCATCATCGTGAGGTTCAACAAATTCTTTGGTAATGGCCTTGGCAACTCTAACTCTTAGGGACTTAAGAAATAGAGTCATCTTGACCTTCCAAATGGGGAAGTTCAACCCATCAAATTTGGGTGGGAACTTGATGCTAGAGAAGTCATGTGATGCAAGTATAAGTGCACAAATAAATAGCAAATGCAACAAATGAATATAGCCAAATGAAAGGATCTCCCTAAGGTGGTTAAACCAAAACTAGGATTAAGCTCTGATACCAATTGTAAATCACCTAGAGGGTGGTGAATAGGTGATGGCTATACTAATTGGTAAATAATATGGAATTAAAATTTACTTACTAGTAACCTAGCAAATACCAATCACAACACAAGGAATACTTGTAAATAACTAAACAAGATAAGTATGCAAGTAAGTAAAGAGAAAGTAGAGTGAATAGAGAAAGAGTAAGCAATCGCAAACACGATGATATGTTTCAAAGTTCAAGCATTGCTCTACGTCCTTGTCTTCAACATTATGAAGGATTTTCATTATAACCGATCTCACTAGATCATCAACCGTTACAAGTTCTCACTGGAACTCTATAGACTCACAAGTCCTCTCTCGCGGTGCCGCGACACCAACAATGGAGCTCACTAGCTCATTTGAGGTCGCAACCTCTACAAGTTCACAATAGAAGAAAATCGGTGATTTTCCCTTGATCACAAAAGGCTCACAAGCACAATCTTATAACTAAGATAAGGAGGTGAAGGTCGTTAGAATTGTGTAGTGGAAGTAGCTTATAAAGATGCAGAGGGAAGGCTCAAGCTAAAAAATCAAATGTATGAAATTTTGGCTCAATTGGAAATCTTTTAAGAAAAAGAACTAAAACTTGATTTTGATGATTAAATCTTATTAAACCTGTAAAAACTTGATGGGTTTTTCTACAGTCCCACTTTTTATAGGGGATGAAAATATAAGGAGAAAACCCAATAAAGTCGTTGGGAAAAGACCTAGAAAAGACAAACAGAAAACTAGCTGTTGGGAAAAAATCAGAAGGAAATCCTTCTGTCGGTCGACCGCCGGTCGACCGCCAACGGTCGGATTTTCAACCATTGGGGTAGCGGTCGACCGGTCGATCGACCATTTGTCTCAACCAGAGAGCAAATCTCTCTGTTAGTCGACCGGTCGATCGACCGTGACTAGACTGATAGCAAATCGCTTGTAGTCAATCGACCGAACGGTCGACTGAAGTGCACACAAAGCACTTGGAGAAATCTTGTGAATGTCGGTTGACCGGTCAGTCGACCTACAAGTCGGTCAACCGACCTATGGCCAAAAGCTTGTTTTGTAAATCTTTTTGAAGTCAACCTTTTTTCCGACAAAAATAAACTTTGTTTTTAAACACAAAATAAAGTTTTAGGGACTTGATAGAATCAGTGTGTGATCATGGATCAACACAAAATAAAGATAGAACTATATTTTGTAAAAATACTTTTCTAAATCGAAAACTGATTTTTCCGAAACTCGTTTTTCTGAAACTTGATGTTGAAAACGGAAAACAGAAAAGTTTTAAACTGTTTTCAAAAACACTTAGGAATATGAAAGATGTGTGTGTATGTCAATCTCAACATCTATCAACCCATATCATCTTGGTTTTAACAAATGATTATAAATCCTATCTAAAATGTAAAAAGTAAAAATACAAATATTGTACAGTCTTCTCTTGCAAACTTGATCCTTGAGCTTTTCTATGTGCTTAAGCTCTGGAATCGACATTTTTCATGGCTTCAAAAGGTGTAAATCTTATGGTGAAGTCACGATGCAACATGGTGTTAACATGAAACTTATTTAAACAAAATTATTAGAAACATAATTACATATGTTTTGTTATCATCAAAACTGGGGCAAATGGCCTTTGGGCCAAAATAGACCCCCCCTCACACAACTGCAAACAAAGGAATCTCGCTCGATATTCGCCCTGCTCGCCGCTCGACCTCCGAGGTCCGATCACGCTCGCCAATCGGAGCTCGAGCTGTGATCTAGACGAGATCACTAGAGCTCCGATCAGTTCAGCTCGAGCTCGAGGTCCTGGGCATTACTTTTTTTAAAGAGAATTTAATGATTATTTTTTTTTAGTATTGTTGTGAGGATGAATTTGATGGATTTTTTGTGAATTTTCTTTAATTTGTGAATTTGTGATGAAATTAATTTTTTTGGGTATTAATTAATTTTATTGGGTATTAATTTTGTGGAATTTGATGGAAAAATGGAGCAGAGAGGTTCTTAAATTTCATTGATTAATTAATTTTGCAGGAAATAAGTTTTGAATATTAAATTTTGATGAAATTGGTGTGTATACGTGTAGAAATTGGAGTAAAGAGGTAGAGGGATGATAAATTTTATATTTATGGGTATTAATTTTATTTTATACTTTTCTTTTGGGGATGCAAATTAATTTTTTGAAATTTACTCAATTTGATGATAATCTAACTGGTATTTGTGATGAGTTTGGTGAATTTGAGGATATTAATTTGGGTGTGATGAAATTGCAATTTGTGATATAAAAAAGAGAGGACAGAAATTTGTGAATCTTATTGTCCACTTTTGACTTTTTCTGCTACATATTGGAAAATCTGATCATTTTCTTAATTTCTATCCACTTTAAAAAAAATTGGACAAATATTAATAAAAGTAGCCAGCAATCGACGAAGGTTCACATTAAAGAGAAAATTGGACATAAATATATAATATATAGATTTTAAAATAAATAAAATAAACAAACAAATAAGTAAAAATTAAATAAATAAATATTCATAAGTTATGAATAAATTGCTAAATATGTTAATAGTGAAAACTTGTTTACTTTTTAACTAAAACTAAATTACTTTTTTGGTTTTTGTTTTATATACAATATAGATTAAATGGTTTTATTAAATAAGTCATTAATTACCTTTTGTTTTCATTTTATAATTTCATTCTTCAAATATTTAAATAATTTTATAAATATTTTTATCAAGTTAACAATAAACTTTGAAATCAACATGGTCCGCATCTCCATATTGAAAAATTTGTCCCGCTACTAAAATTTCTGTCCACTTCTCCCTTTTTCTGTCCACATATTAGATTATTTGACCACTTTCTTAACTCTCTCTCCACTTTCTTAAAAAGTTAGACAAAAATTCATAAAAGTAGACATAACTAAGGAAAGTGGACAGGAAAAAAGTAAATTGGACAGTAATTTATAATATATATTTTTAAATTAATAAAATAAACAAACAAATAAGTGAAAAATAAATAAATAAATAAATATTCATAAGTTATGAATAAATTGCTAATTATGTTAACACTGAAAACCTATTTACTATTTAACCAAAACTAAATTAATTTTTTGGTTTTTGTTTTATAAATAATATAGGTTAAATGGTTTTATTAAATAAGTCATTAATCACCTTCTGTTTTCGTGTTATAGTTTCATTCTTCAAATATTTAAATGATTTATAAATATTTTGTCAAATTAACAATAAATTTTGAAGTCACATGGTCCGCACCTCCATATTGGAAAATTTGTCCTGCTGCTAAAATTTCTGCCCACTTCTCCTTTTTTCTGTCCACATATTAGATTATTTGACCACTTTCTTAACTTTCTCTCCACTTTCTTAAAACGTTGGACAAAAATTTATAAAAGTAGACATAAATTAAGGAAAGTGGACAGAAGAGAAGTAAATTGGACAGAAATTTATAATATATATATTTTTAAATTAATAAAATAAACAAACAAATTAAAAATAAATAAATAAATATTCATAAGTTATGAATAAATTGCTAATTATGTTAACAGTGAAAACCTATTTTACTGTTTATTCAAAACTAAATTACTTTTTGGTTTTTGTTTTATAAACAATATAGGTTAAATGATTTTATTTAACAAGTCATTAATTACTTTTCATTTTTGTTTTATAATTTCATGTTTCAAATATTTAAATTATTTTATAAATATTTTGTTCAAGTTAACAATAAATTTTGAAGGAAGCATAGTTCGCGCCTCCATATTAAAAAATTTGTCCCACTGCTAAAATTTCCATCCACCTTTAAGCTTTTTAGTTTACATATTGAAATATTTGACTACTTTCTTAACTTTTTGTCCACTTTCTTAAAAGTTGGATGGAAATTAAATGGACAGAAATTGAGGAAAGTGGACAGAAAAGAAGTAAGTTGGACAGAAATTTATAATATATATTATTAAATTAATAAAATAAACAAACAAATAAGTGAATAAATAAATAAATAAATATTCATAAGCTATGGATAAATTGTTAATTATGTTAACAATGAACCAATTACTATTTAACCAAAACTATTTTTTTTTTGTTTTTTGTTTTATAAACAATATATGTTAAATGGTTTTATTAAACAAGTAACTCCGCTAGTGCCCTGTTCACTGCCTGTCCCAAGTCAGGATAAAGGAGAAGGGTTGTGGTAAACTTGTGACAGCCAACGTAAAATATTGTCACATATTATAAAATGAACCAAGAACTAAATTTCGTTAGGGCGTCCCCTACTGAGCGACGCGCTACATCGAAGCCCGGGTGTAGTGAAAAGTTGGCAAGGGTTGCTAGGTCGTCGTCCAGATACAAAGCGTCATATCTGCGCCCGGATGTGATGTCAAATGAATAAGGGTTCTCATACTTTTATAAGCGGGTGAGGGTAAAAAAAGTAGCTCATGAATATAGGATTAAGTTAGCATCATGGAACATAGGTTCTCCTACAGGTAGATTAGGAGAGTTAGTTGATGCTATGGTTAGACGGAATGTTAGTATTTTGTGTGTGCAGGAAACTAAGTGGGTAGGTGAAAAAGCTAGAATTATAGAGCCTTGGGTTATAAATTTTGGTATAATGGTAGAGATACAAATCATAATGGGGTGGTTATGATAATAGATAAACAATTTCTTGAAGATGTAATGGAGGTTAGGAGAAAGGGTGATAGGATTTTACTAGTTAAACTTATTTTAGGTGGGGAGATTTTTAATGTTATTAGTGTCTATGCACCATAAGTAGGACTTGATGAGTCAAGTAAGCGTCAATTTTGGGAGGATTTAGATGAGATTGTGCAAGGCATACACAGTAGAGAAAAGCTTTTCATAGGCGGTGACCTCAATGGGCATGTAGGAACTAGTCATTATGGGTTTAATAGTGTACATGGAGGATTTAGTTTTGGGGAAAGAAATGAACCAAGTAACTCAATTTTAGATTTTGCTTTGTCATATGATTTGATCTTAGCGAATACTTGGTTTAGAAAGAGAGTCTCACTTAATCACTTTTAGAAGTAGATCAAGTACGAGCCAAATAGATTTCTTTTTAACTAGAAAAGTAGATAGAGGTTGTTGTATGGATTGTAAGGTAATACCGGGTGAGAGTGTAATAACCCAACATAGACTCTTAATTTTAGATGTCCGGATTAGAAGGAGATTTAGAAAGATTAAACGTAATTTAGATCCTAAGATTAAATGGTGGCGGCTAAAAGAAGGTAACCAAAAAGTTTTTGTATATCAAGTAGTACATAAAGCAGATTGAAAAGCCCAAGATGATCCCAATGCAACATGGAATAAAATTGCTAGCTGCATTAAAAGAGTAGCTAAAGATGTATTTGGTGAGTCACGGGTGGTGCTCCACCATGTAAGGACACATCATGGTGGAATGAAGAGATAAAAGCTGCCATTAAGATCAAACGAGACTCTTATAGAGATTGAAGAAAAATTGTGATGGAGTGAGTTTTGAGATGTATAAGCTAGCCAAGAAGGAGGCTAAGAAAGTTGTTCAGAATGCAAGAGCTAAAGTGTATAAAGAAGTGTATGAAAAGTTGGACACCAAAGAGGTTGCAAAGGATATATATAGAATTGCTCGAATAAGGGAGAGAAAGACTATAGACTTATGTACTGTGAGGTGTGTCAAAGATGAGGATCAAAAGGTTTTAATTCGAGATGAAGAAATCAAAGAAAGATGGAGAGAGTATTTTGACAAATTGTTCAATGGTAGTTCTACTCAAGACTTGAATGACCTTACCATTCAGTGCCAGGATATGAACCATAATTATATGCGCAGAATTAGCGAATCTAAAGTTAAAGAGGCCTTGAAGAGGATAAAGTCAAGAAAAGTTGTTGGCCCGGATGGATTCCTATTAAGGTATGGAGATGCTTAGGAAAGGTGGGCACAAAATGGCTGACAAACCTCTTTAATAAGATCTGGCTAACTAAAAAGATGTCAAATGAGTGGAGGAAGAGTACCTTAGTACCTCTCTATAAGAACAAGGGTGATATCCAGAGTTGTTCAAACTATCGTGGAATAAAACTCATGTGTCACATCATGAAGCTTTGGGAAAAGGTAATTGAATACATATTAAGGTAGAATGTTACAATATCAGAGAACCAGTTTTGGTTCATACCGGGGCGATCGACGACAGAGGCTATTCATTTGCTTCGTCAACTAATAGAGCGATTTCGAGAGAGGAAGAGAAATTTGCATATAGTCTTCATTGATTTAGAAAAAGCTTATGATAAGGTGCCAAGAAAGGTACTATGGTGGACATTGATGAAAAAGGGAGTCCCCATCAAATATATTGACATAATCAAGAATATGTACGATGGAATAGTGGCAAATGTCAGAACTTGTGGAGGCATAACAAGTGATTTTTCTATCTCAATTGGATTGCATCAAGGATCTGCATTGAGTCCATTCTTATTTGCTATAATGATGGATGAGCTTACTAGAATTATTCAGGATGAGATATCGTGCTGCATGCTATTTACTGATGATATTGTCCTAGTCGATAAGACGAGAGCTGGGGTAAATGCCAAATTGGAGTTATGGAGGCAAACTCTAGAATCTCGAGTTTTTAGATTAAGTAAGGCCAAAACAGAGTATATGGAGTGTAAATTCAGTAAACAGGAAATCCGAAATTATAATATTGTGAGACTAGATGGATAAGAAATACCGATGAGCAGTCATTTTAAGTACTTGGGTTATATTATCCAAAAAGATAGGAAGATCGATAGTGATGTCAACCATAGGATTCAAGCCGGTTGGTTGAAATGGAGGTGCGCAACAGGAGTGTTTGTGATCGTAACATTCCGTTATGGCTGAAGGGAAAGTTTTATCGAACTGTATTAGGCCAGCTTTGTTATTTGGCACAGAATGTTAGGCTATAAAGAGACATCATGCTCAGAAGATGAGTGTAACAGAGATGCGCATGCTTTGTTGGATGTGTGGTAACACGCGGAGAAATAAGGTGACAAATGAGGATATTCGTACTAAGATAGGTGTAGCCTTTACAGAAGAGAAGATGAGAGAAAACCGTATACGATGGTTTGATCATGTGCGACGTAGACTTACAGATGCGCCAGTTCGGCGAGTAAAGCATATCAATTTAGGGTAAGTTAAAAGAGCGCAAGGAAGACCGAAGAAAACATGGATGGAGGTAATATGACAAGATATAGAGGCTAAAGGTCTTAGTGAAGCCATATTGCTCGATAGGAATGAGCGGAGAAAGCTGATCCATGTGCCTGATCTGACGTAATTCTCTTTTGGTTCATATAGCCTACCCCAAATACTTGGAACAAATGGCTTAGTTGTTGTTGTTGTGTTTTATTAAACAAGTCATTAATTACTTTTTGTTTTCATTTTATAATCTCATTTTTCAAATATTTAAATATTATAAATATTTTGATCAAGTTAACAATAAATGTTGAAGTCAACATTATTTGCACCTCCAGATTAGAAAATTTATCCCTGCTAAAATTTCTGTTAACTTTTAACTTTTTCTGTCTACATGTTAGAATAGTTGACCACTTTCTTAACTCTCTGTCCACTTTCTTAAAAAATTGGACAGAATTATAAATGTAGACAAAAATTGAGGAAAATGAACATAAAAAGAGAAAGTTGGTCAGAAATTTATAATATGTATATATAAATTAATATAATAAATAAACAAATAAGTGAAAAATAAATAAATAAATAAATATTCATAAGTTATGAATAAATTGCTAATTATGATAACAGTGAAACCTATTTACTATTTAACCAAAACTAAATTACTTTTTTGGTTTTTGCTTCATAAACATATAGGTTAAATGATTTTATTAAACAAGTCATTAATTATTATTTTTTTCATTCTATAATATCATTTTTCAAATATTTAAATGATTTTATAAATATTTTTGTCAAAGTTAATAAATTTTGAAGTCAACCTGGTCTGCACCTCCATATTGAAAAATTTGTTCCACCGCTAAAATTTTTGTCCACTTTTAATCTTTTTTGTCCACATGTTGAAACATTTGACTACTTTCTTAACTTTCTGTCCACTTTCTTAAAAATTGGACATAAGTTTATAAAGTTAGACAAAAATAGACTAAGGTAGATAGAAAGTGAAAAGATGGACATAAATATATTTAAAGAGGACAAAAATTGATGAAAAGTGAACAAAAAGAGAGAAAACGGGCGCATCTCCCTGCCGATGATGAAACGATCTTCTATATCCAAGTTATAAATTTGTGATGAATTTATAATAAATAAATTCATCCGCCTCCGAGCTTCCACCTACGAGGTTGCCGCACTTCGTCCAAGCTGGACAAATTCTATTATTTTTTAGTATAATATATATTTTAAATTAATAAAATAAAAGATAAACAAAAAATAAAATAAATATTCTTATGTTAAATGATTTTTGTTTTATAAACAATAAAGATTAATTGATTTTATAAAATAAGTCATTAATTACATTTTAGTTTTTGTTTTTGTCATTTTAAAAATATTTAAATGATATAATAAATATTTTGGTCAAATTAACAAAAAATTCAAGTGGACAAATAACAATTGAAGTGGACAACAAAACAATTGCTCGATGAATTTTAAAATGGACAGCAAAATAATTGTTCAATGAAAAGTACGAAACAATTGTCATAAAAAAGTTTAGAGGACATCACATGAGTCAATTAAAAGAGAAATAACATCACATAAGCTAATTAAAAGAAAGACAATAGTGGCAATACGAAAATATAACGACACACGTATTAGCAGGTGGTGGGGACAAATACATGCACACAAAAGATTCTTGGTCAAAAGATTTTTTAAAACTTGAAACACTTACAAACTTCAAGGAGTTTTTGACACAAGTCAAACTCCCTGGAGAAGTAAAAATAATTTTTCTTGTTCATTGTTATATCTTGTGATGTATCTTATACGCTTTGATCAGCCAATTGTAAGAAAATTTTGATAATGATATCAGTCACTTCTCATCATGAACGTCATTACTATAATATTCTCTACAATATTCTCTACAAATGATCTTCCATCTCTCATCATGTTTCTCCTTACTACTAATTGATTAGTCATTTCTCATCACAACTCTCATGACTACTATATAATGTCAACTCTTGCCAGATAATCTTCTAAGTCGGTTAAGATCAATAACCTTACAAACACCAAAATCTCTCATAAACGCATGAGTTTACATGATACAACACCAGATTTCAAGAGAGAAATTAAAACATTTAAAACCTCTTTTATTGAATAGTCACCTTCTCGCATAGCGAAACATTCTTAGAATTCACCAATATATTATAAATGGTTCACCAATATATTATCACAAATACAATTCTCATTCTTAATTCCCTCCAACATCCCAATTTCATCATGACATTTCTTGCCAATTAACTTAAATTTCAAAACCAAAAACATCAAACAAATGCCATTATTAATCATGCTAAGAAGGGATAAAAACAGTAAAAATGATTTCAAGTTTGACCGTATAAGAAGATAGCTCAATGCTGTTTGCATGTAGAAACAATAGCTAATGGATGAAGGTGGTGGTCCTCTGGGACTGTAGATCTTCCGATAAATTTTACATGAACTTTTTGTTAGTGATCTTGCTATTCCACAAGCCACTTCACACGTCTCTCACTGTCTCATCTGATGCACGCCATAGTCACGCATTCAGTGACCATGGCATCTAATAACCTCCCTCAATATGTGCACATGATCATTATTATTCATCCCAACCACACATCAGTCCTTTTTAGGATCCCTTCCAAGTTCCCACTCTCCAAAGAAATATCAAAAATCACATTCTACTATGGTTTCTGTAACTGTGACACTCGAGTGCCACTAGTGTATAGTGGTAAAACCTCTTTGTTGCGGACTAAAGATTTAGAGTTCAAAACCTGATGCGTTGGCCCCAAGCCACGTGAACCAATCACATAAGCGCTGCAGCTGCGCGTTGCTAATAGCGTAGCAACTTGTCATTTCTCTACTACTACTACTACTAATGATGATGATAATAATTGACATGAATCATGATAGTAAATCCAAAATTACTTGAAGAAAAACAATAAAAGTGTGTACAAATGACCTTTACTATACACATGGACCCAACGAACTTTCACAAATCGCAATTTGCCTCCACACTTTAGGTAGTTAATATCAAAGATATAATAAAATCGCAGCTATATTTTGACTCCAAGGAAGACAAGGTGAGAAAGTGAGCTAAAAGATTTTTTTTCTCATGTTTGGTTGAAATAAATGAAAAGATAAATAAACCAGAGCAGAAAATTACAGTTATATTATCCTCAAATATCATAGAATTTTCACATCAAAGGGAGGGAATATCACAGAAAAGAATGTGTTTATGTTTGGTTCCAGGGAAAACGAGGGAAAGTGCAAAAGCTAAATTACTTTTTTCCATTGGGACCAAAAAAAAATTGAAAGAAAAAACAGCAGCTTAGCTTGTGTGATTTTCTTTTTCATATATATACTGTAACTTGATCCCATGGTAGCCACTAAAGAGGCTAATCAAAGTTAGTATTTAAAGAAATATGCAACAAAAATTTGCAGTGACAGTGGAATAATCACCTTCATGTACTTCCAATGAAAAACTACTGAATAATTGGCAACCACTTTGTTTCAACAAAAAAGAATTAGTAAGTGCTTCAAACTCGCTAAGTTTGAGAATTATGCAAGAATTGAAATCTGATGCAGCCAATACATATTTTGCATTCAAATATTTTGAGCAATATTCAGTGAAATCTGATATTGCTTATAAATTGTTTACATGCGCATCTCTTATATATGTGTATGATTTCTCAACTGAATTGCTAGAGATCATAATTATAAATGTAAAGATATGATTTCAGTCAAGTCGTACTTATTCAGACTGAAAGGGATAAAATTGCTACCAAATTTTTGTATCCTACTCTACATTGCATTTAGATTTATCTCTGCATTTTAATCTGATATTCAAATAGGACACTGGTATTTAGCTATAAGCGATACATATACACATGTATTTATATATTCAATTATATGTCACTCGATTAAACTAAACCACCTCCACTGCGATAGGTGATTGATGCAAGCCCACATCAGTAAGTGCTCGATGCACAAGTGATACTTAAGTTCAACGAAGGCTCATACGACTAGTATGTCGGTCCATCACATAATTGCATTAAACCACCTCCAATTCAAGAGGCGGCTTGCGCCACAATATGAATAGAGAAGAATGATGTGGGTCTGGAGAAATACAAAATTCCACTATTTGGAATAACTGGCTCAAACCGGATCTGATCTAAATGGTATTGTCACATAATCTAGAGAGTAATTTGAAGAGAAATCATTGTACCAAATACCATCAAGATTGTAGTAGTTCTACGTGAGATATTTGAGAAACTATAATAGAGAAATCATTATACGAATTAGATTGTAGTAGTTTGACATGAGAGATTTGAGAACTATAAATAGAAATTAGATTTAGCAGTGTAACACGACACTCACTAAATAATAGTGATTCTAATACGTAAAATAATCCAAAAGCTTGCCAATTATAGAAATCTTTATGAGTCCAACTCAAATTGATTTTTTAGACTCAACTTTTATTACTTTCATACTTCATATTGACCAGATCTCACTCATATTCACTCTCAAATCTCATAATTCAAAAATGTACATTACTGATCTACTTTCATGGCCTAAAAGATTTGATTATCCACCTGAGTGATATGCAACTAATTAAATGAAATTTTCTTCTAGTTCACCAATATATTATCATTAATAAAATTCTCACTCTTCCAATTCTCTCCAGCATCTCAGTTTCATCATGAGATTTCTTATCAAAAAGCTATAATTTCTAAAACAAAACATCAAACAAATATCATTGTTAATCATACTAAGAAAGGGGGAAAGCAGAAAGATAATTTCAAGCATGCACATATAAGAAGATAGCTCATGCTGTTCGCATGTATAAACAACAACGAATGAGTGAAGGTGATCCTATGGAGAGATAATTTATATGAACATTCTGTTACTAATCTTGCTATTCCGTAAGCCACTTCACAAGCGAACGCACAATGTTTGTAATATGATGAGAGGAAAAAAAAAAGAATGTTGCACCCACTAGAACTTGAACTTGTGACCTCCAATAGCTTAGATTTATAAGTTACTACTTGAGATCGATCTCAAAAGTTTCCTAATGTTAGTAAAAACTAATCTAAAAGAAGAGATTATATTAAAAAAAATTACAAACCGCATGTCCTATCCTATTATTTAATAAAATTTAGTGGACGGACGTCCACACTGGACTGTATGTGGATCCACCATTTGATCCGTTACATAGTCAAGCGTTCAGCGACCATGACATGACAATAACCTCCCTCAAGATGAACAAGGTCATAAATATTCAATCCAACCTCACATCAATCCTTTCCTGGATCAAATTGAAACGCACAGATGCATTCTAAGTTCACACTCTCCATAGAAATATCAATTATCATGCAGCCAACAACCATGACATGTAAGTTCCATTTATAGCATAGTGGTAGACTCTTGAAAGTGGACAAAAGGCTTGGAGTTCAAATCCTCATTTATACCAAGTTCCAGTCCATTCTCCACCAATAACAATAACAATAACAATAATCCAATCCAATTTTACTTGAAGGAAAACAGTATAAAGTGTCCATTTAACCTTTCCTGTGCATATGGCTCACAATGAACTTCACAAATCACATTTTGCCTCCAAGCATCACAAAGTAAATCATTGGTTAAGGAACCTGCAACGGTGCAACAACTATCGTTTTGAAACACTTCCATAGCAGCCCGTTTTCAATTTGAAACACTTTCATGCCCCGGATGAGAAGATTCCAACCCACAATCACAGAGAAAAGAAACAAGCTCACACTGTCTAGAAACATGCAACAAGATGTGTAGGATCAGGATCAGAAGTGGTGAAGAACACATAATTGGGTATGATTGTGAGAAAGGCAAGGGCAAGGAAATGAAGTGAGGAATTTGTTTTCCAATGTCGGGTTAATAGAAACCAGGAGAAAACTCCAGCCATATTGTTCTTCAAGACCATAGGATTTTCTCATAAAGATAGTTAATATCAAGGTGTAAAAATGCAGCTATGTTTGGTTCCAAGTATATTTAAGTGATGGGAAGTGAGTTGCAAATTGTTTTCCCATGTTTGGTTGAAATAAATGAAAAGACTAATAAACCAGTAGAAAACTACAGGTATATTATCCTCGAATATCATGGAATTTTCTCACATCAAAGGTAGGGAATATCACAGAAAAGAATGTGGTTATGTTTGTTCCAGGAAAAACAGGTGAAGTGAAAAAAGGAAAAAGGAAAAAAAAAAAATACTTTTTCAACCACGACAACGGTATGAAATAAACAACACACAGCTTACGTACCTCTTTTCTCTTCCTCTTTTCTTTTACACACAATGATAATCAAAAGAAAGGCTAATCAAGTTACTCTTTAAAGAAACAAGAAGCAAATTCAGCTACTTGTTTACACACCGCGACTAAATTTTCCACCTTCTTTTGAAAGGAAGACAAGCTCTGATTAATTAGCAACCACTTTGTTTTAACAAAAAAAGAATAAATAACTGCCTCAACCCATGTACTTTTGGTCTATATGGAGTTGCATCCCCATGGCAATTCTCCCTTACTCTTAATTTCTGGTCCTCCTCTTGATTATTTGGTCTTCATTCTCAATGCACTTGGCATTATCTATGTCTTCATCCTTTCCTTCATTTTCGTACACTTAACAATGGCTAATTCTTACTTACTCTTTCATCATTTTCAATAACTGATTTAACTATGCATCAATTAGAATCTCTTTTCTGTTGGCTAAAATAACATACAAGTTGCACCCACTCAATTAGAGTGGATAAAATCCGTGAGCCACTCAATCCCCATTCTTGGACTAATTGTAGTGTGTGAACCAAGATTAATGGCGTGAGCCGCCAATAGTATGGCCCACCATAGAATTTTCTCACAAAGCTACTTTCCAAATATCAATCTCACGGAAGCTCTGTGTGTGTGTGTGTAAAGCAAACTATGACTACTGTTTCACCAACATAAAAGTTATGATACTGTTTCACCAACATAAAAGTTATGATTACTGTTTCACCAACATAAAAGTTTGGCAAACTGTTACTACTGTCTACCAATAATTTTTCATTCCCAGTATTCATTAATCAATTCATATTGTTCAAAAAACCCGGTTTTCAGGTTTTCATGTAATTCAGTTTAGGTATAAGGAATAAAAACATTAATTCCCTCTTCTCTAATATAATTTTGTATTAATATATTATTCTATATTACTTCTTTTTTATCTCCAACATTTTCTTTCGATATAATCCACAACAGTCTCCACCATGTTTCCATGTTTTGCTTTTCCAGTATACCAAGTTTATATCTTGTATTCTAAATCTTCATCCATCCATTGTTTCTTGCAAACACACTACATTAAACTTTCTTCTAATTAGTTTCATCTATCAACTCCATTCACTTTCCTCTGATTATTACTATATTCTGAGTAGCTAATATAGTCCAAATCTTATGGGCCAATGCCTAGCTTCTGCACGCTCTCAACTACAATAATCTAACCTACACCTATTTGATCCCACGCCCAAGGCGTGTCTGGTGCGTTCAAGCACATCTTGCTCACTTGTATTGCACTGGAATTGGTTTCAATACAACTAATTGCTTTTGAATAATGCCCAAGGAAACTATCCTTGCTCGCTTATTGTGACACTAGGATGGCATTGGTGCACCCATGTCTAGGAGGAAGCCCAATGTGTATCATGTACGAAAACATTTTCATAAAAAGATAGAAGACCACAGCATCCCTGACAACAAACATACAATCATGGGTACCAATTTCATATTAGAAGATACTCTAACATAATGACCATGAAATGTTCTTAAGGTTACTAAGCTTGCAGCGAGCATTATCCCAGACATGCACCAATAGAGAGAGAGAGAGAGATTTTGCCCA